>LPNX010613685.1:97260-110283 GCA_001517045.1 Pseudotsuga menziesii
ATCATAAAAGTCAACAGATGGCCATAGGGAATTGGAAACCACATGCTAAAAATAATATTCAAGCATCAAGCCATCAAATGCACTTACTTTACTGACAATGGGTCACTCCCCACACCCAAAATTTTATTCAGGTCATTCACTGCAACTTCTTGTAAGTCCTTTCTGCCAATGTGTGAAAATGGAATGAACAAAGTAGTAGAATGTTTTATTAAGAATGAATGGTTCACAAGTGATCTATAAATAACAACATAAAAAATACAAATTTGAGTGATGACATGTTATCAATTAACGGCTTACATTGCTCTGTTAAAAATTTACTTACAGTTGGCTTTTAGCTAATTTTGTGTTCCGATTCTTTCCAATAAAGGTTGTAAACAAATATTGATCAGTTGGTGCTCTATTCGGAAACATGCTAGAAGAAAATAGTGTACCTGTACAAGGGATAGTTTTTGATACAACTTACGATGTAGAAGCACTATATACCTTTCAAAGACAAGCGATGGTTATTTCTTCTTAGAACATATACAACCATACAGCAGAAACTTATTATATGAAATGATTATTGTAGCCCTTTAAATAAATGAAGAGATAGTGGCTTGCCTAATGTCCGAAAACCATTTTTCTCTTCTTTAGATGGAACAAGGATTCCAAATCCTTCTAGTGGGCGTTTGACATCCTGTTTCTTAAATGCTATGATTATAATAGACAACGGCAGATATGTCACCTGTTTTGAACAATTATGTCAAGCACGATACAAAATTTGAAAACCACTTTTCATCAAGCATATAAAATAAACATACTTGAACAAAATATAAGCAAAGAAAGCCCATTAAATAAAGGCCACATACAATTGATGAAATATTGTTAGCTCACCTGCACTTCAACAAAGTCCATGAGGCTGCATATTTCTATTTATGAGATATTAACAGGAAATTTATAAGTAGAGCATCAAGAATGACTGAACTCTTGGAAAACTAGTTTACAGTAACTTTGTGGTATGCAAATTTACTCTGAAGAATACACTTTGTCACAAGTCATGAAAAATGCGTACAGTACCATACATTTTCTTGTGACATTCAAAATGGATAAAAATGGTACACACCAAGTCTTTTTGTTTACCTCAGTGAGTGGTACAGTATAATTTCTAAATAGTTGCTAGGTTCAAGTCATAAGTTACTAGATCAATTAAAGTTTACACATGGTCTATGATATATCGTCTTCTATTATGAGGATGAAAAAATATTGTTTTCCATGACATAAAACAGTCACATGTGTCAGTAAAACCGCAAAGAGAATGTGTGATACCCATAACCCACAGGGCGAGTCAGAGGGAAAGGACTAGGTTAGCATCTAGTCGACTTTTAGGACAGGTTGAGAACTTTTAGACTAGCATATTTAACATTCTGTGGTAGTCAGTAATTGGTGGGAATCAAAAAATGTATTGGACATAACTTTAATTCTGGGTTGGATTCATCTACTAAATTTTACATAATAGTTGGTTTGTTAGACCTTACAATATGACAGTAAAAGTACAATATAGCTTCTTTGTAGCAACTTGGCTTAGTATAGGATCCCAGAAAGCTTGATATTTTTTCCATAATTTATCCAATAAAAAATGGATTGGATATAAATTAATTCTGGGTTGGATTCATCTACCAAATTCTACACGATAGCTGTGTAAAGTCCCCAACCCAAGCTAGGCTAAGATTTCTTCAATTGCCTTAAACTTGGTATGGACTTCCATCAAAGGCACTGCTGTAGCTAGCTGGAAACTCCTTGTAGGATGGAAGTCGTCTCAATGGTTGTATTGATGGAAATAGGACAGCATGAATCCAACCAGTTTCAGCAATTTGAAGATGACTGCAATAACTTCATTGGTTGCCCAATTTCCTGTAGGTGACTGCTAAAAGTGCTGAAAGAATGCAAGATCTCGCATGCTTGTTGGCTGTAGGTGAAAATGCCTCTTCCTCAACAGTAGATACTCTAAAAAGGGGTCATGATTTACTTCAATATTTTACTATAGCTAAGCAGTAAGCTACAGGGACTTCCCTTTGGGGATTGACAACCCATGAACCCCACAAACTGGCTGATTAACACTTGAGCTGTTGAGATGCAAAGGTAAACTCGCCCCTGTTGGGAAGTAACCCTTCCTTAGATGAAAATCGTGTAAGCAGCAGTAGATTATTCCTCTCCAAATGCGTCCTACCTCAGAATGAAGTGCAAACTATTCACAACAATGCGCCCTTCACTGCTCACAGTAAATGGTAAAAGAATGGCATCAGACCATGACCCTCTTGAGAAATGCGGCATGTAACACAATACCAGAGTCTAAAACTCGACCTCCTACAGCATATTGTAGCTGCTTGTACTATGTAGTGGATGTACTGTAGTCCAGGGAATTTGTGTTTTCTGCATTCTTTAGCTGACACATTCTTCTTGCCAAATTCAGCTATCAATTCTTTTGTTTTCCAGTTCATCCCATTTTTATGTAGGCGGCATCCCTGTGTCTTGCCATCTTGATCCTTATCCTGAAAGTCGTACATATTTTTATTATCTTCAAATACTTCATATGTAATTCAGATAATTTAGAACAAACAGGGCAACAATGATGCTCTTTTATGGTTCGATTGATTGAACAGTAATTGAAGCATACTGACAATTCATCAAAGAGAATTCACCAAAGCAGCCAGGCAACATGTGTAAGCTTATGTCTTATGAGTAATACAGAATTTAAATGTCTTAAATTTTAGTTTGAACCTTCTTATTGTTTTTGTTTTAAAATTAATCTAGTATTGCTGTTGGCATAATCGGCATTCGTTTGAGAAGTCTGTGAAGATATACAATTGAAAGTATAACCAAGGATTGCTTTTCTTGTAACAATTGTCTTTTATGGATGGGCCTTGAGGAGGCTGGTTCGTTTGTAATATAAATGAAAAATCATATGATAGTCTGGATGGATGTTCCCGCTTCTCTATGCTATAGAGTATTCGAGTGTGATAACAGAAGTGTATTAGTTTCAGATCGGCATCTGACACGATGCTGTGATCTGTCCTTGCATGATCAAGTTAAAATTGCAGTTTTTATCCATCTCATTTTATGTTTGTGTAAAACGGAAGACTTACAGGTTGCTTGTTGAGGGGTTTTCAAATCACATGTAATATTTAGAAAACACCTATTTAGTATTTATACAATGGACCAAAGCCATAACTTACTGCCCACGTTACCTTAATGGGGCAATTAGGCTGTTATTTAGCTAATTAAAACTAAATATGCTAATTATCGTTTTAAGGTTTTATACAACATATCGTAGGACTAAAGAGTAAGACATTATTACAACTTTGTGAACTTACATACAAAATAGCCCATAAACTTTGATGTATTTGCATATATAACATGTCTCAAGTAATTTCATTTCGGTAGCTTTTGACAAGCTCTAAGGTGCTTGATTGTTGGAATATTGAGAATCACCATATATATGGAAGACAATGTTATCAAAACCGATCGACCCCAAAAACAAGAACTGTACCTGAACAGGTAAAAAACAGGACACAAACCGACCGACCAAAAAATACTGAAAATATTCAATTTAAAAAAAAAATTTATCATGTACATCCATGCAAATCCAGATTCCAAACCATTAAACACAATTATGTAAAGTTTTCTCATTTATATAGCATTTTACGGGTGAATATAGCAAAATGACACCGAGTGCGATACATATCTGAACCAAAATACAACTAAATAGTTTCATGGTTTGCCTATTTCCAACTATATGGTTTGATAACAGTCTTTAGTTATACTTATCTTCTAATGAAGTTATTGCTGCAAATTTCGAAATCAAGAAAACATGTATTTTAATGAGAATGAAATTGCATATTATGTTTATTGCTCCTAGATATGGCTGCATGGAATGCATATATAAAAGTTCAGGGGGGCTAACTTACCAATGATAGTTGGCTAATCATGCTTTCCTTAGCGCTCAATCTCATTACATCTTGTGAGCAAAGTTCCCATTTATTTCCTTTATCAGTGAAGAATTCATTCTTGCAACTATCGTGTAGAAAGGCATGTGTGCTTCATGAAGAACATGATTTGTTCCTTGGTTTTGAAAGGCATTTTAACATACATTGAATTTCTGATTGCATGTGATCTGTAGATTGTTCATTTCCGGCATCAGGATAAGCCAAAAGAAGATGACTTTTTTCTTGAACTGTAAGTACAATTCTATTTATATGCAATGAACTTTAATATGTCAAAGAAGTTCAATGTGTAGGAGCTTTGTCTGGGTTTGAAACTTGTTCTATCCATGTTGCTTTCATCTGTGATGTTTGCAGGTCAAAGCTGGACACTTATGATGATGTTGTTAAGAGGGTTGCAAATCAACTCGGTTTAGGTGATCCTTCAAAACTTAGGCTTACGTCACACAACTCTTATTCGCAGCAGCCAAAACCTCAACCAATTAAGTTTTTATAATCCGTCGGTTAAGCGACACCTGTAGGTGTAAATGTTTTTAAAAAAATTTCGTCACCGTCGCTTCCGTTTTCATAATCCGTCGGTTAAGCGACGGGTTTCACTGTAGAAGAGACGGCCTGTAAGTGTAGTTTTTTTTTTTTTTATTTCTCCACCGACACTTACGTTTTCATTATCATCGTTTAAGCGACAGATCAGTTTAAAGTTTAATATGAATTAGATGTCGGATAACCAACGATTTACATTTAACCGACGGTAAACTGAGCTGTCGCTTAACCGACGGATTGGAAAGATGTCGGATAACCGACGAAAATCCACCGACGCTTAAAAAAAATCATAGTGTCGTACATGCGACAGGGAAGTGTCAAAAATCCGACAATACAGCCGTCGGATTTTTGGTCGAAATGTAGTTGTGTTAATAGATTGCGTAATTGTTTAGGATATTTTGTTTCTTGATCACGGTAGATTTTTGTGCTTATTAGTGTGTTTGGAAAAATAAATTGGATTTTAAGCGTGATTGTCTTCGGATCTTATTGTCTTTTATTATAATTACATATGATGAAATCTATGTTAATATTGTTCCTCTTCTCGATTCTTAAAGGGTTCTAGCTCAATGGAAGAGCTCTTGCCTTACAAGCAGGAGGTTGGTGGTTCGATTCCTCCATGCCCTAATGATATTGCAATGTATTTCTAAAGGTAAAAAATGTAGTAGTGCAATATGGATGCAATATTAGACGCAACTCTAATTGTAAAACATGATGTAAAAGTAGACGTCACACCAAACACAAAAGTGGATGCAAAAGTGGACATTATGTCAGACGCAAATGTGGACACAAAAATGGATGTCACACTAAACACAAAATTGGATGCAAAAAAAGACTCAACACTAGACACAATTAATGAATCAAAACTAGATGCAATGCTAGGCCCAAAACTAGACGCAATAGTAGATGCAAAAGTGGACCCCTAACTAGACATAAAATTGGACATTAAATTGAGAAAAAAATATGGTGTATCGATGGACATAAAACTAGGCGTAACACCAGGTGCAAAATTGGAAGCAACACTTGGCTCAAACAAAAACTTAAAATGACACACAATATTGGATGCAAGATGGGATGAAACGTTGGATGTAAAACTAGAAGTAATATTGAATGCAAGATGGGATGCAACATTGGACACAAAATTGGATGCAATATTAGATGCAAACATAAGCGCAAAACTAGGCACAACACTAGGCGCAACACTGGGTGTAACATTGGGTTCAAACATAGATGCAAAAAAAGACATCAACCACGATGCAACACTAGGTGCAAGCCTAGATGCAAATACGACGTAAAACAAGATGAAAAAGAGGATGCAACATTATAAGTAAAATTGGATGCAAAACTAGAAGCAATATTGGGCTCAAAATTGGATGCAAACTTAGATGCAACGCTAGATGCAGAATTGGACACATAATTTGATGCCAAACATGGTGCAAAATTGGGTGCAAGACTTGATGAAAAACTAGGAGCAAAATAAGGCACAACATTGGATGAAAAATTGAGCGTCAAACTGGGTGCAAACAAGGATGTAACAAATGACACAAAAAAAGATGAAATACAAGATGCAAAATTGGGTGCAAATAAGGGTGTAACAAAAGATGCAAAAAATTGGGCGCAAAAATGGACACAAAAATGGATGTTAAAAAGGATGGAACAAAAGACACAATAGATGGCGTTTTACGAAATTGTACAATAGCATCGAGTTTAGCGCCGGATTGTTCACCACAATTGCGAAAAAATTACACTAAATTCCGGCGCTAAATGGGATGCTAAATCCAGTTTTTGTAGTAGTGATACATCTCAAGATTTTGAAAAATATTTGCAGGAGAATGGTATTAAACATCAAACACCTGTTCCTTATAATCCACAACAAAATGGTGTGGCAGAACGTATGAATAGGACACTCTTGAATATGGTAAGATCAATGATGTTTTTTTAAAATGTCAAGTTAATGTTTTGGGGAGAGGCAGTTCTGTGTGCTGTCTACATTAAGAATAGATGTCCTTCTGCTGCACTACAAAACAAAACACCTTATGAAATGTGGCATGATCATCTTCCAGTTTTCAAGCATTTTAGAATTTTCGGTTCCACATGTTATGCTTTGATTCCTGAGCAACAAAGACATAAATTGGGAGCAAGAAGTTAGAAGTGTATTTTTTTGGGATATTCTAATACTTCTAAAGCTTATAGGTTGTATGATGAAGATAACATGAAGTTTATTGTTTCTAGAGATGTTATATTTCTTGAATTTGAGAAAGATGCACTCACTATTGATAAACAACTTGCTCAGCTTGATAGAATTCATTCTAAAAAAATCTATCATGAAATGGATAATGAACTTCCAAATCTTGAAGGGGGATTCTTGTTCTAAGTCAAGTTTTGGAATTTCCTTCTATGGCAACAAGTTCTTCTAATGTACAAGTTGATGATTCTAATGCACAAGTTGATGAAATAGAAGATGAGACAGTTGATGATATTGTTAATGGAATGGATAAATTAAGTATCATAGATACTGGAGAACCTACTCTTAAATAAAAAATAGAGCAAACACCACAACAAGAATAAGTTCATAGATCGATACGAAGTAAGACATTTCCAAAAAGGTATGATGATTTTGTAACATTAGATTGTGAATTAAAGTTTCATGCGTTTAATGAAACTGCATATTTTCAAGAAGCAAAAAATAGTGATGTATGGAAAAGTGGAATGCAAAGAGAGTATGATGCTCTCATAAAAAATGGAACTTGGAGGTTGGTGAAACCTCCAATTGGAACCAAAACGATTAGATGCAAGTGGATATATAAGAATAAATATAAAGCAGATGGCTCACTTGACAAACATAAAGCGATACTTGTAGAAAAAGGGTATGCACAGAAAGAAGGTGTTGATTACACAGAAACATTTGCTCCTACAGCTAAATGGGACACCATTCGAACTTTGTTTTCATTAGCAGCACAAAAAGGACGGAAGATACATCATATGGATGTTAAAACTGCCTTTTTGAATGGAGACTTGAAAGAAGATGTGTATATGGATCAGCCTGAAGGCTTTTCTATCAAAGGTCAAGAACAGAAGGTATGCAAATTGGTCAAATATTTATATGTTTTGAAGCAAGCACCTCAAGCTTGGTATGAAAAGTTAATTGAACATCTTCTCAAATTGAATTATAACCACTTCAATCTATATGATGCAACTTTATTTGTCAAGAAAGTTGGAAGATCGGTTGTATATCTAGTTGTCTATGTGGATGATTTGCCTATCATGGGAAATAATGATGATTATATAGTATCTATCAAAAGAGAGTTGAAAAAGGGTTTTGATATAACAGATTTGGGATTATTACATTATTATTTAGGAATTGAAGTAGATCAAAAACCAAAGCATATTTTCATTTCTCAGAAAAAATATGTTGGAGAGTTATTAAACAAATTTGGTATGCAGGATTGTAATCATGTTTCAACGCCAATGGAGCAAAATCTAAAGCTTACTTCAAATGAAGGTAGCACATTTGAAGATCCAACAAAGTATAGGAAGCTTGTTGGAAGTTTAATTTATCTTACTACTACTCGTCCTAAAATAACTTTTGTTGTAGGAATACTTTCCAGGTTTATGCATCATCCCTGTGAAAGTCATTGGAATGCAGCAAAGTGACTGCTCCAATATTTAAAAGGCACTCAATCTTATGGCATCAAATATTCTAAACTTTCAGACTTTCATCTCACTGGTTATTCAGATTATGATTTTGATGGAGATAAAGAGCATGGGGTCTCTACTTCAGGTTATTTGATGACCCTTGGATCAGCAGCTATCACATGGAGATCACAAAAGAAATCTATTCCTATTGATTCTACAACTGAAGGCGAATATGTTGCAGCAACTCAAGCCACAAAAGAAATCATTTGGCTTCGTAAAATACTTAAAGACTTGCAGGAGAAACAAATGACTTCAATGCCTCTCTTTGTTGACAACACTTCTGCAATTCAATTGGCCAAGAATCCAAAACTCCATCATCGAACCAAACATATCAACACCAAATATCACTTGATTCGACGTCATGTTGAGGTCAAAACCATTCATCTGACACATTGTCCTACTTCTGAGCAAATTGTAGATATTTTACTAAAGCATTGGGCCTTGAAAAGTTCGAAAAATTTAGAATGTAGCTTGGCATGTCAGATGTGGGTGTGTACAAGAAGTTGAGGGTCTCTTTTGGCATGTTAGATGCAAAACAAAACTGAAAAAATAGGCATCCATCAACTTGCATGGATATTTTGAGACACTTACACAATGAATCTTGTGATCAGTAAAAAACAAGAAATGTAGGAAATTGAATGACCTTTCCAAATATATATTTTTTTTCTATTGAAAATCCTATTAACTATCTAAAGTTAGATAAATTTTAACGGACACTTTTTATTTTTTGGACAAATTATAAGGTATATGTTTTTGTGGGTGCAGCGTCTGAGTATCTAAATGATGGAATAAACTTACGAAAACCGGTATACATATAGAGAACATATAGTACTAGTGCACGACTATTTTTACAATAATAAAAATAATTTTTTTAATTTTTTTTTTAATTATCTAAGAGATCAAACCTCGAAAACGGTATGTCAATTGTGGGTGCAGCATTTGAATGTCTTAATGCAATTATTTGGAAATGGGTTTTTTATAGAATGTAGAGGTTGGTGTTCTTTAGTGCACCACACAATTTTTTTTTTAAATGGTTGAGAAACGAAAGAGATATGGAAGAAACACTACCAGTGTGTTTTTTGAGTTAAGGAGTGATGACAGAAGATAAATAAGAAAAAAATAGAAAAAATTATGTATTCTTGTTAAAATTTACATATTTAGAATCTGCAAAAAAAACCATATATGTTTCTAAAATCTCATAAAAAATGGAGGTGTGCAGCATAATCAGACAAACCGCTAAACACAAGCATATTGAAAATTTGGATATAATGCTGAATTTGCCATGGTTTATCATACTCCAAGGCACAGGCATGTTGAATCCGAAGCAAAGTACAAAGCAGACACATAGGCATAGGAATTCCATGAAAGCATGGGCGGAGGCTCGGCCTTATCATTTGGAGGGAATAAATTTTTGAATTTAAACAATACGTGAGCGCAATTTAACTAAACAAAACGCGTGCGCATTATATAGAAACAAAACGCGAGCGCATTATTTGCATACAAATCGCGTGCGCATTTTGTAAAACCAAAAATAGTGTTCATCATCATTTTCATCTTCTTCATCATCATCATCATCATTAACATGATCATCATCTTCAACTTCATGATCATCAACATCATGAACATCATCATCACCATCAACATCATGAACATGATCATCACCATCATCGTCATCAACATCATCATCATCATCACCTTCCTCATCATCTTCATCATCATCATCAACATGATCATCATCTTCATTACCTTCATATTCATCATCATCATCATCATCATCATCATCACCTTCCTCATCATCACCATCGCCATCATCATTATCCTCATCCTCGTCCTCATCATCATTATCATCATCCTCATCCTCATCGTCATCATCAGCTTCATCATCATCATCATCATAATCATCATCATCAACATCATCATCATCATCACCATCAACGTCATGAACATCATCATCACCATCGTCATCATCATCATCATGAACATCATCGTCATCACCATCGTTGTCATCATCATCATCATCCTCCTCGTCATCATCATCAACATCACCATCACCATCATCATCAACATCGCCATGATCATCATTATCATCTTCATCATGTCCATCTTCATCGTCATCATCTTCACCATCATCACCTTCATCATCACCATCGTCATCATCATCATCATCACCATTGCCATCATCATCAACAACATTATCACCATCGTCGTCATTGTCATCATCATCACCATCATCACACCTTCATCATCCTTATCATAATCATCACCATCAACATCATGAACATCACCATCATCAACATCATCACCATCATCATCTTCATCATCACTATCATCATCATCATCATCATCACCATTGCCATCATTGCCATCATCATCATCATCATCACCATCATCATCACCATCAACATCAACATCATGAACATCGTCATCGTCATCCTCATCATCATCCTCATCATCATCACCATCAACATCATGAACATCATCATCATCATCATCATCATAAACATCATCATCATTCATCATCATCATCCTCATAATCATCATCACCATCAACATAATGAACATCATCATCATCATCCTCATCATCATCACCTTCATCATCATCATCATCATCATCATCATCATCTCCAACAACATCATGAACATCATCATCATCATCCTCATCCTCATCCTCATCCTCATCATCATCATCACCGTCAACATCATGAACATCATCATCATCATCATCACCTTCATCATCATCATCATCATCATCATCATCAACATGATCAGCATCATCACCATCATCATCGCCATCATCTTCAACTTCATCATCATCATCATCATCAACATGATCATCACCATCACCATCAACATCATGAACATCATCATCACCATCGTCGTCATCAACATCATCATCATCATCACCTTCCTCATCATCTTCATCATCATCACCATTGTCATCACCATCATCATCATCATCAACAACATGATCATCATCGTCATTATCTTCATATTCATCTTCTTCATCATCATCATCATCACCATGATCATTGATCATCGATCATCATCATCAACATCGCCATGTTCATCATCATCAACATCATGAACATCATCAGCATCATCATCCTTATCATAATCAGCACCATCATCATCATCCTTATCATAATCATCACCATCAACATCATCATCATCATCATCATCATCACCATCATCTTCATCATCATCACCATCAACATCATGAACATCATCATTCATCATCATCATCATCATCATCATCACCATCATCTTCATCATCATCACCATCAACATCATGAACATCATCATTCATCATCATCATCATCATCATCACCACCTTCATCATCATCATCATCATCCATCATCACCATCAACATCGTGAACATCATCATCATCATCCTCATCATCATCACCATCAACATCAACATCATCATCATCCTCATCATCATCCTCATCATCAACATCATCAACATCATGAACATCATCATCATCCTCATCATCAACATCACCATCATCATCATAAACATCATCATCATCATCCTCATCATCATCATCACCTTCATCATCATCATCATCATCATCATCATCATCATCAACATCATGAACATCATCATCCTCATCCTCATCCTCATCCTCATCCTCATCCTCATCATCATCATCATCATCATCACCTTCATCATTGTCGTCATCACCATCATCATTCATCATCATTCATCATCACCATCAACATCGTGAACATCATCATTGTCATCCTCATCATCATCCCCATCATCATCACCATCAACATCATCCTCATCATCAACATCATCAACATCATGAACATCATCATCATCATCCTCATCACCATCAACATCATGAACATCATCATCATCCTCACCATGAACATCACCTTCATCATCATCATCCTCATCATCATCATCATCATCATCTTGAACATCATCATCATCATCATCAACATGATCATCATCATCACCATCAACATCGTGAACATCATCATCGTCATCTTCATCATCATCATCATCCTCATCATCATCACCATCAACATCATCCTCATCATCAACATCATCAACATCATGAACATCATCATCATCATCCTCACCATCACCATCAACATCAACATCATGAACATCATCATCATCATCACCATCAACATCATGAACATCATCATCATCATCATCACCATCAACATCGTGAACATCATCATCATCCTCACCATGAACATCACCTTCATCATCATCATCCTCATCATCATCATCATCATTCATCACCATCAACATCATGAACATCATCATCATCATCCTCGCTATCAACATCATGAACATCATCATCATTCATCATCATCATCATCATCATCTTCCGCACCATCAATTTCATGAACATCATCATCATCACCTTCATCATCGTGAACATCCTCATCATCATCATCACCATCATCATCATGAACATCATCATCATCATCCTCATCATCATCATCACCTTCATCATCGTCATCATCATCATCATCATCATCATCACCGACAACATCATGAACATCATCATCATCATCCTCATCCTCATCCTCATCCTCATCATCATCATCATTCATCGTCATCATCATCATCATCATCACCTTCATCATCGCCATCATCATCATCATTCATCATCACCATCAACATCGTGAACATCATCATCATCATCCTCATCCTCATCCTCGTCCTCATCATCACCATCAACTTCATCATCATCATCATCATCATCATCCTCATCATCATCACCATCAACATCATCATCATCATCATCATCCTCATCATCATCCTCATCATCAACATCATGAACATCA
>LPNX010613685.1:126382-207966 GCA_001517045.1 Pseudotsuga menziesii
TGTGCATCTCTATATCCTGCAAATTAAATATCAATTGTTAAATTCAATTAACTATGTACTAATACATTAGCTCAATAAAATACCATATCTAAATTAACTCAAAAATTATGAAAATGTTAATGGACATTGCATGAAACAATTGTTCATTAATGGACATCTCACCTCAGGGGATTGGGTTTCTTGTGTAGCAGACGGAGTTGTTGGTTGAACATGAATGATGGTCGCATCCATGGTCGAACCAGAGGGGGCAGGACCTGGTGGTGGTGGTGGTGGTGGTGGCTACAATCACCAAATATTGAAATAGTTAGAAATGTGCATAAATAAACAATAGACAACAATAACACACTATGTCTATATCATGTTCAAATAGTTGTACCGCTGTGTGACTTGTTGCCATTGTATATGCAACACTGACTGCTACATCAACCATCCCTGCAAGGTTTTCAACAGTAAACTCTGGCTCCTGATGCAGTAAACATGCAAATCAAACATTAACAAAATATTTTATGCACTGGATTTCAAGTTAACCAAGAAATATCATCAAAGGATATACAAATTACCATGGTATCAGTTTCTCCATGGTCACGGACAACTTCACTCTTTCTAGGAGTAGGCCATCTCATATACACTTGACCCTTGTTCACATATGGCCTATGGGGAGATACAACTCCAAGAGATGGTCTAGGTGTTTTGGTACCAGCCTATAGTCAACAAGAGTTCATGTAGCTAGACATGGATCATTCAACGAACATACATGTATTTAAAAAATGACATTTTTTAAATGTTTAAAATGTTTACCTCCATCACTGCTTCCCCTCGTGTAGGATCTGGCATCTGCCCAGATATTTCCTTGGTCGATACGACCATGGATCCTACCTCCATCATTGCTTTACCTCGTGAAGGATCCGGCATCTGCAAGTTTAATAATTGTAAATATTAGACTGTAGATAACATTAGTGAACTAACATGTACAGTATGTGGAAATTAACAATTTAACAAGTATTAAAAAACTGAAATTTTAAAATGTTTACCTCGGTGTGAGATACGGGATCAGTGGATGTAATGTCCTGCCCCTGTGTAGAGTGTGGAACATGATACTCTGGGGTGTCGTTGCCGGCATAAAGCATCAACTGCAAGTTCACAAAATTAATATATTAGCTCAAACTATACATATGTGTACAAAGAGGAAAATAAATGAAGAATTTATTACAATTAACCATATACATACATCACTCAAAAACCCACTGAAGACAACATCTGACGAAAGACCATAGCATGGACAACCACACGATGTGCACTCGTGAGGCTCAAAAGTAGGCTGGGAATGTGTTGATGGTGCTGCACTAGTAGATGGTCCTGGAGTAGATGGTCCTGCACTAGTGGGTGGTACTGCACTAGAAGATGGTCCTACACCATGAGGACCTGGTGTATGTACCACACCAGGGACAGATGTCCCTTCCTCACCCATATGCTGAACCATAGTGCTATGGAAAACAACGACCCATGCCAAACTCAAAAATGCCTCACGTGTCTGTGGAATAACATGATGTACAGGTGGGACATCTGGCCCAAGCAACTGCCTGCGAGGTGCAGGGATAGGGCGATCAACGTCTCGAAGCCTGGCATTGGGTCGGTTTTGGGGCATCCCCCCACCAATCCCCTGAAACTGCAATATATCAAAATAGTTTACGTGTTTTCCCAACACGAACTCTGCATACATCTTCCGAAGGAAGTACAACGGGATTTCCCTGTTGTTGTGTGGTGGCATATCAAAAACCATATACCATCTGTCCATCCAGTTATCAACAAATGGTTGATATGTGCATCACTCGATAGAGATATGTGGCCTATTTTCATTTGGGATTTCCCCCGTGTGAGGGTCCCTAAACAATGAAAATATATGCTCTTTGGTGATTTTCAACTTTTTTATTGCATTGTAGCTAAGCCCATCAGCGTACTCACGTCTTTTTCTTTCTCTATATGAAGTAATATCATATAGTATGTTGTTTGACAATGTGATAGTCTCAACAATTGCATCCAAATTGGATGCAAGTGAATGTCGAATTCTATCACCACCACTAAACGCAGTACTCAAACCTCTCAACTGGGAAAGCTCAATCAATATTTCCGCATTGGGGTCCATAGCCGCAACTGCAATAAAAAAAATCAATAAGAAAATAATTAGAAACGTATACATGGTATATAATGACATCTCTTCAAAATTGAAAATGTAAATTAAGGAAAACATACACAAACTTAAGTTTGACTAGTTTTTCAAACATAAAAAACTATAAACAATAATTAAAGTTTAACACTTTTACTTTTATTTTGTATATTTATGGTATTGATTTTTTCTTACATAGGTGTTACTGGGAAAATATATTCAACATACCAATTAAATCATTGGCGTGTGGTGGATTCCCTAGCCCCACCAAATCAAATGTCTTTGAGAAAATTGTTAGAGAAGCACAAAATAATATGAAACAAGAAAACTTATTCAGTTGAGAAGTTATGGAATGTATTTACCTTGACATCATAAATGCACTAAAACATGACCACCTCAAAAACTGTTAAAAACCTAATTTCCATTATGTTTGATGCATAAACAAAACATACACAATTATCATTCTCTAAAGATTGAATTACATTCCAGTATGTTCTAAAAAACCGTTTTAAAGTGATATTCAACCTCTACTTTCTTTTGTTGATTATACTCCTCAGTCCACTCTAACATAAATTAAGAATTGTATGCACCATACAAATGTAATGACTCCCACTCCTTAGAATCTACATGTACAAGTAATCATTATTTAAATCCAAATTTACAATATTTAGGATTAGAACAATTGTTACAAAAAATTTGAGTATACCTCTTATCCTCTTTGAAGACCCTCCACCCTCTAATCTTTCTCCTTAAAAAAAATGATTTTGGTTATTGCCCCATAATCATGGAGCTTCAAAACGCAATTGAGGTAAGTACTCACTCAAATGAACCATTATCTGAAAGACCATGTACCCCTCAGCCATAGATACTTCTAGATGAACTCTTTGTCTCACAAAATGTTTTAGAAACTTCATATATCTCTCCGCAAGCAACATTGTATGGATATGGATAGAACCACATTCTTCAATCTCTTCTACTAGGTGTATAAGGTAATGCTCTTGAGAATTAAAAAAGATAGGAGGGAAGTGCATTTGAATATCACACATCTAAAGTCACACAATTACAGTGTAAAAATTGACCAAAAAAAATGCATTGGGTGATTGAATTACCTTGTTGGATGACAATGCACGAGTGAAATCTCCTCCCCTCAACTTGAATTAGCTCCTGCAACAATCCCAAGCAATGGTCTCACTCCAAAACGTTCCAATGGCCCTTCGAATTCGCGTTCTTGATTGTGAAAATGGGCCGCGGGTTCGGGACTGTGTATTTAATTTTTTTTTTATGATTTGCAAATCGCATACGCGTTTTATAACTACATATCACAAGCGCGTTTTGTAGTTATATAACACGTACACGATATGGCTTCCTATCCTACATGTTCCATGACATGTCAGGCTCGGGTTGAACCATACCAAGTGCTATGTCAGGCTCGGGTTGAACCATACCAAGTGCTATGTCAGGCTCGGGTTGATGTATTTTTTGGTAACATGATATTGTTTTTGAAAACTAGGATTGCATCTTAAAGGTCCCTCATTTTCTTGCACTGACCCATGTCCCTTCGGATTAAGGGAGGAATATTGAATAATCCTTTGGGATTACATTGTAAATAATAATTCAGTTAGTAGTTATTAAATTCTAGTTAATAATCTCATTATCTAACTGTAGATAACGGTTTTGATATCCTTTATATGTAACACTCATCTATGTAATAAGATATTGATTTGTTGAGGTTCTTCACGGCTTGTGTCACCCAAGAATGGTACCTTCCCTCCGGAAGAGAAAATAGACCCCCAAAATAATCCTCAGAGTAGACAAAACAAAAATGTGAGTCTAGAGAGAACCTTACCAACATCCTCCAAGATTGCAAAAGCTGGAGGCTAAAGAAAAACCTATGTAGTTCTTGCAAAAAAAAACAAAGAGGCATGGAGAAACCCGCTCATGGTTTGAAATACAGTTCCTCTTCTATAAGCAACTATAACCAAGGAAAACTTGTTGGAGATGTTCGCTGGTTGGTCTCTTGAGGTAGTCTTTTCCTCTAAAAAAAACTTATAAAACTTCTTTATTAGTTGGAAGATATTTTTGAATACTATCATTGCCATTAAATACGTTGTACTTCTTTTCATAAACTAAATTTATTTTACATAACCTCTCTTGTTCCTATCATGAACCAAAGTTATTATTCACATGTTTATAGGAATTTACTTTTGGTTCAAAGATAATATTCAAATCATGAACCAAAGTTATTATTCACATGTTTATAGGAATTTACTTTTGGTTCAAAGATATTATTCAAATCTGTACAGGAATTTAGTTTTTGGGTTTATTGTGCCGCCTACCAAGTGTTTTGTCCAACTACTTAGCCAAAATAACATGAAATCCATTGAAAGGCCTTCACCTTTGCTAAGTTTGGGACTATGTGCAGTGCATTTTCATTGAATTATAGTTGCACTAAATAGTGTTATGGTTTTTATATGATTGAAGGGATGTGAGAAAATGTTCAAAGTTTACTCTAGGCAGATCCCACATTACTTGACATAATCGAATAACATGTCCCCTTCGTTCTTGGTGCAACATATTCTAGAATAGCTTCAATTATTCGTCTCTCCTCGAAGTCATCTAATACTCGATTTCTACTCTGAAACCTTTTTTTCTCTTTTTGTGACTTTTGATCTGACGATGACGATGGTTGCTAAAATTTTCTAAAAAACATTTATTTCTTTTCGTGACTTTTGATCTGACGATGGAAGCCTCTTACCTTACGGTTCCTTTCAGAGTTCAGTATGGTGTCCACATCACTTAAAACAAACTTGACAGGGATAATATGGACTTTTCCATGCTTTTTCATGTGAAGCAAAGCTGATCGAACTTGGCTTCCTTCAAAGTGAAAGATTCTCTTTCTAAATCAAATCAATAAAAACTAGTCCAACCTTCGCGCTAATCGATCGAATTGCTTTTTATGTTGGTCTGTGATCCGACAATGGCAAAGTATTCATCACGTCTGGTAAAATAGTACGAACATGTCGTAAACTGTGATTAGAAGTTATTGCTTTGACCGGTATCTTGTCTAATTACAGTTTGAGCCCCGATATATTATCTAATTAGGGTTTAGGGTTCAAGGAAATAGGTTTGAGTTTTTAAATCAAAGGGCGTTTAGTATGGTCTTCATTTTCATAAAAACTTGATGATTAATGAGATATAGTAGGGTTTAGGGTTCAAGGAAATAGGTTTGATGATGATTGATGATTAATGAGATTTAGTTTTTAAGATTAATGAGATGTGATGATAATGATTAACTTTTATTTTATTGATTTTATCTTACTTAAAAAAGGATAATAATTGGTTTAATGTTATTTTTCTATTAAAAAACATGTCTGTAAGCTTTTTCAACTTATGAAACTCAAATCTTTAAACAGATCTAAAACTTATCTTCAACAACATCTTTAGCATAAATCGTTCTTCCCGTCAACATTGATACTAATTCTACCCTAAATCATAAACCCAACTTTCAAATCATCTTAATTGTGATCCTGCCTTTAAAATGTAGCGTTGGCTTTACAAAACCATCACTACTATGCTAAATGAGGTGAATAAAACGAGGGGTCGATTGTCGTCGACTCGACGCTGTCGAAACTCGATTGCTAGTGATCGTAACTTGTAAGACATCCACGAAGGTTCAAGGGACCAGTGCCTCCATTAAATTCACGAGTTTCCTTGTTTGTTGTTCGTGCCACTATTCAAGCACTGGTTATTTCAGTTGACAAGTCCTCTGGATATTGAAAGTCTGTGGAGCGCTCTAGCCCTAGCCATGGCGCGGATGAAAATCTCTTCAGTTAGCTATTTAATCCATATGAAGTTTCTTCCACTGCTATTTATAATTCTTGCTCTTACGATTATTACGCAAGTGAAGTGCTCAGATCCGGATCCTCTGCAAGATTTCTGCGTTGCAGACACCACCACTAAGATCTTTCTGAACGGCTTCCCGTGCATGGATCCAAGCACAGTGATGGCGTCCCACTTCAAGACATCGGCTCTGGGTATTCAGGGGAACACGAGCGCCAACCCCTTCGGCTTCAACGTGACGCTGACAACTACCAAAAACCTGCCAGGATTGAACACCCAGGGCACAGCCATAGCTCGCACCGACTTCGCCGAGAATGGGCTGGTTCCTCCTCACATCCATCCCAGAGCCTCCGAGATTACATTCGTCGTTAAAGGGAATCTGGTGGTAGGATTTGTGGACACGTCCAACAAGCTCTTCACTCAGACTTTAGAAGCCGGGGACGTGTTCGTGTTCCCCAGGGCTCAACTGCACTTTCTCTTCAATGTGGGAAAATCCACTGCTCTCACCATTTCGGCGCTCAACAGTCAGAGCCCCGGTGCTCAGATCTTGCCGCTCGCTGCTTTTGGGTCGAATCCAGAGATCCATCCCGCTGTGCTGGAGAAGGCGTTTCAAATTAGCAGCAAAGAAGTGGAGAAGATCCGCAAGAGTCTCATTGGAGGCTGAGCCACCTTTGACAGCTTACTTCATGGATTTCTTTGAAAGAAATTGAGGTGGACATCATCAAATAATGTAGTGTCTTTGTTCAAACACAGCCTCTGTAAAGGATGATCTATCTATATTTTTAATAAATCAACATTTCACATTTAAAAGATAGGTTAAGATTGATGCATGATGTTTATTTTAAGTGTTTTTTTTTTTTTTTTTAAAGATTAAGAGTTTAGGTGCCTTATTTCACTGGTCTGGGCGATTAGCTCTAGGCTCAAGCGGGCGATTAGCTCTAGGCTCAAGCAGGCAACACAGGAGCTGGCCCTGCTCCACTGAAAAGCTTTCCTTGTGGATTTTTTGATGGAGCTGCTGCTGAAAATATTGGAGGAGCAGGTTGTGTTTTATTTATAAATGACTCTCATTTTTTCAGTTTTTCTATGGGATGTGGAAGTAGCACGAATACTAGAGCGGAACTATTGGCTATTTGGGCTCTTCTAAGAGTCGGTTTATTGATGGGGATTCCTATTCAGTTGATTTATGGGGATTCCATGGTTATTATTTCTTGGCTTAACAGAATTTCAGCACTTGATGTTCCATCTCTGATGCATTGGTGTTCAGACATAAGATTTATGATTCATTTGGCCCCTCCGGTGATCTTTAAACACACTTTTCGTGAGCATAATTCGCTGGCAGATGATCTATCAAAGAAAGCTTTGCATTTGGATATGGGATATGTTACTTTTTCAGAAACATTGGATGGCTTGGTTATAAACCAAGGCAGTTTTGAACTATTTTAGTTATAGCTGATTCTTTATCTTTCAGCTTATGATTTCAGCATTGATGATGTATCTCTGGTTGCTCTGTCAGAATCCTCTCTGTCAGCATGTTTTTTGCTCTGAAATGTATGTTTAAAGATCACTCCAGATTATTATCAGTATTCTAACCTGATTTATTCAGGAATGATGAGAAAAGTCTGCAATGATCAGACCTTTTTTCCAGTTGGTGATGCTTTGTTTCGTTCTTGAGATGGATCTGTTTTATCAGTCATCTTTTTGGATTGTAAATGATGTCTTTTGATTCAATAGAATAACAAAGACTGGTATTTTTTCCTCTGAAAAAAGCAGGCAACACAGGAGAGAAGACTACTATATTAGGGCTTTCGGTGAAGGTCCCACTTGGTGTGCTAGCTCAAGTAGTTCCAGGTGGGCTTAGTGATGATCTTTAGTTCTAGGCTTTTTGTGAATGTTTCCTCCCTCTGTATAGCCAGTGTAGGCGTATTATCCTAAAAGAGTGAATCGATGTAAAAGCATTCTTGGCATTCATGGTCTTTAGGCCTTCCCCTCCTTTGTCGGGAAAGAGCGTAGAGGATAATTGAAATTTCTATTTTTCTTAAAAAAAATTAAATCATTTGTTATTTAAAAAGAATATTTTTTTTAAATTATATTTTGAATTATCGTTTAATGTCTCAACTCCCAGGTTTAATCATTATTGTATCTTCAATATTAGATGAGGATGTATGTGAATAGTGATCAATATCTAAGATTGGACATCAACTACTTGCTCTTGCTCTTGGCATTTGAAAAGTAAATTGTCGCCTGCACCGGATATGGACCGAACTGTCTCATGACGTTCTGAACCTAGCTCACGTACCGCTTTAATGGGCGAACAGCCCAACCCTTGGAACGTACTACCGCCCCAAGTGGCGAAGAGCTGACATCGAGGTGCCAAACCTTCCCGTCGATGTGAACTCTTGGGGAAGATCAGTCTGTTATCCCTAGAGTAACTTTAATCCATTGAGCAACGGCCCTTCCACTCGGCACCGTCGGATCACTAAGGCCGACTTTCATCCCTGATCAATGGGTGGGTCTTGCAGTCAAGCTCATGTGTTAGATCTCATTTATTTCCTAAATATGATGTGCCCTTCCACAATCTAAGTAATTCTACCAACAAATTGTGTTGTCTACCATTTTAAATATCATTTAATAAAAGCTTATTGGAAAAGTTTGAAAATCTTGTCTCTTTTAATTCCCACTTGAAACCGTGTCTTATGTGCATTATTAATCCAGGGTAATTTTTAGGGGCGAAATTTCGTCAATTGGCTATTTTTGAGGTTTTTTTCAAAAAATAAATTCGCTATTTGGTCATTCTTAGTGTCTAATATCACCTATATTTACATAAAAATATGTTTTTTTATCATAATATTCACCAAATTTTACACATTTCAGTGTTAATTTTATGTTTCATATTTAATATTCGCCTAGCTATCTATAAACATGTTTTTTTCAATTCAAAACAATCGCCTAGAAAACTATACTTAAGTATAATATTAGAATCCTTAAAAAATACTCTGATCTATATGAAAATTAACATCACATTCACTATCTATAATTAATGTGTTTAGCTCTTGCCCTTGTCATAATTCCATTCAATTTGTTGTATTTCCTCTACTCTTGGCTACAAAAAAACACCAAAACAATTAGTCATGGGTTAAGAGTGTAAGTTGAATTGGCATCATCCAGGTCGTGCCCAGGTGCACGTTGGGGACAACAGTCGACTGAATGAGTAAAGCACTGTTATGGCGGAAACATAAAAAAAGAACAAATAACGCAGGAAACACACAATATTGACAGAAGGTATGCACACAGACAATATGCAAGAATTTAAACAAATTTCTATTATTATTTCTTCTCTATGAAGGTTGCATGATTGTTACAATAGTGTACATATTTATATAGAATGTTGAGACGCTTGGGTGACTACCCGTTACGTTCAGTTACAAGAAGTTATAACAGTTCAGAAGTTCAACCGTCGCAAACTGGAAGACAAAGACATTATGTCGATGTTCGAGAATCGTCGATGCCAACAAGGCATGTCAAGATGATGTATGTCGAGTGCGAAACCTATCGAGGTTGTCGAAGTCAGTTGTTTCGAGGTTCGAAATTTTTTAATTCCATGTTGAACTTGTCTAAGTAGTCGAAGTAGTCGAAGTAATAGACTTTGTCAAAGTTCGACAACATGCCAACTGTTGGTTGGATCATTCATCCTTCCTTAAGAAACAATGGTCTCCATTGTGTATTTGTTAAAGTGAGGAAATTTGTTGGCTACTTTAGTAGCAGAGTACCATTTTCCTTGCGCGAGGAACTGTCTAGATTTAGCCACTTTAAACAAGGGAATGGATTTCTTCCTTGTATGGCGTATGCGTCATCCCACAATGGTGTCACAAAGAGGAAGTTCCTGAACATCTGGATGGATGTATTCGGGATATGTTGTATGCAATTCGTTTTGTTCCAACAATGGTGCATGGTATGGTCGAAGTAGATCAACATTAAATATTGGATGTAGGCCAAGGCATGTAGGAATGTCGAGCTAAAAAGTGGTTTCTCCAATCTATTTAAGGATATTGCATGGAACATATCATAAAGGTTTCATCTTTTTGTATGGACTAGTGAAGCACTCCTTTTTTAGATGTAACCAGACCTGATCCCCAATTTGAAAAGAATGAGGAATACGATGCTTGTCGTTTCGGGCCTTAGATTTTGCATTAGCTCATTGCAACATTTCTTGTGCTTGCTTCTAGATGTTGTAGATTTGATCTATGAACTTTAATGCTTTCTCCACTTCTCGTCCTTCGAAGTCGGTGTCATTCAACTGTGTCGAGGAGTTGATCAAGTCGATAGGCGCTGAGGGTTGAAATGCGTAACAGATATCAAATGGACTCGCTCCCGTAGAACTGTTTTGAGCATGATTGTAGTTGAGTTGTATGTATGGAAGGTTGTCATCCCATGTTCAAAGATGCTTGTGGTTGTACATGCGAAGCAGTTGTACTACCAAGCAATTTACAACTTCAGTATGTCCATCTATTTGCGAATGGAAGGTTTTAGACAAAGAAAGTCTTTTGTCGAGCTCTTGCCAGAAAGTTTGCCAAAAGATGCTGACAAATCTAGCATCTCTATCAAAAATAATGGTCGTCGGGAGGCCATAATGTTTCCAAACATGTTCAAAGAAGAGTTTAGCAGTTTGTTGTTTTGTCGTAGTCTTCTTGCATGGTATAAGTATAGCCATCTTGGAAAATATCAACTACTACTAAGATCGTGTCATGCTAATATTTGGTAGTAGGATATCCCGTCAAGTAGTCCATAGAAATAGATTGCCATGGTCAACTAGGAACTGGTAGGGGTGTGTACTGTCCTTGTCATCGATTCGGTGGTTTAGCAATGGCACAAACTATGCACGATCAAACGTACTTGTTGACATCATATTTAAGTGAAGGCCAATAAAAATAATTTTGGGTAATAACAAGTGTTTTTGCGACTCCAAAATGTCATGTAGTCTTGTTGTAGTGTGCGTCCCAAATGAGCTTCTGTCGGTGCTCACCAATCGGTACACAAAGTTGTCCAGGCTTGTATAGCAAGGTTTCTATCATAGAGTTGTCAATAGTAGACAACGTGATGATCTGAAGTTGTCGATAAATTGCAGAGAAGTCACATTCTACCGAATACAATTGTGGCCAAGTAGTGGTGTTCTAACCCTGCCCTGCATACTCATCACTGTAGACAATAGATTAATGGGTGGTCGGCTGAGACAATCATCTGCGACATTGTATTTTTATTTTCGATATTTAATTACCAATTGAAATTGTCGCAGGTAAGTAATCCGCTTTAATTGTCAAGTAATCTGTAGTTTTGAATGGGACGAAGCGAACTGCAAAGGTTTATGGTCAGTGAAGATGATGGTTTCCATGCCAAGAATGTAGTGTCTCCATTGCTTAAGAGCTTGCACAATGGCGTACAGTTCTTTTTCATGCGTTGAATAACTTCTAACAGTGTCGTTGAAAGTTTTGGAATGAAACACGGCTAGGTGACCCAACCGGGTGATGACTGCGTCGAGAGGATAGTCTGATGCGTTCGTCTCAATCTCAAAAGGCTGATGCAAATCAGGTAACGCAAGTATTGGTGCAGTACAAAGCTTGTTTTTGAGTTGTTCAAAATCGTGTTGTTGTGTCGGTGTCCATTTGAAGATAATTTTACCATTTCCTTTAGTCAACTGATTCAAAGGCCATGCAAGGTGGCTGAAGCCAAGTATGAATCGTCGATAGAAATTCTCCAAACCAAGAAAAATTCTCAGTTCATGAATGTTTTGAGGAATGGGCCAATCTTTGAGGATGTGTATTTTTCTGGGTCGACATGAATGCCTGCAGAGTCAATTACATGCCCAAAATATTTAATGATGGTCAACGCAAATGAGCATTTGTCCATGTTCATATATAGTCGATGTTGTTGGAGAGTGTCGAAGACTTGTCGAAGTTGTCTGGCATGTTCTTCCCATGATCAATTGAAAATAAAGATATCGTCGAGATAGACAATGGCACACTTGCTGATGAAAGGTCATAGAAGGTCATCCATATATCTAATGAAGGTTGCATGTGCATTGGTTAAGCTGAAAGGCATGACTAACCATTCAAACAATCCTTCCTTGGTCTTGAAAGTTGTTTTCCATGCATTAGTGGACTCAATCAGAATTTGATGATATCCTGACTTAAGGTCGAGCTTCGTAAAGAACTTAGCACCTTTCAAACAGTTGATGAGTTTTTCTATCCTTGGAAGAGAGTATATGTTCTTTACTAAAATTTTGTTGAGAGCCCAATAGTCGATGCACATGCGCTAAGTCCCATCTTTATTTGGAACTAGGACAACTGGATTTCCACAAGGACAGGAGTTGGGGTAGATGTGACCTTTGTTAATCCAATCCTATATTTGTCTGTGAATCTCTTCATTCTAGAGAATGGATTTTCTGTAAACAAATGCATTAGGTAATGAAGAACCAGTAACAAGTTCAATGGAGTGTTTTACCTGATAATGCAGAGGTACTCCATTCGACTCTTGAAATATGTTCCGATATTCCTCAAGAATGTGGTCGATCTATTGTTGTTGTTGGGAGCTACGTTGGTCGGTGAGTCGACTTGTTGCTGCATTCTTCAGGGAATGTTGAGGCTTTATCATAATTAATGCAAAATTTTGAGCATTATTGATAAGCTTATTTGTTTGTTTGGAAGTTATCATAGCAACCATTGATGTGGGTTGTCCCTCTGGTATGTGGTACCATTGATTCTGAATTTTGACAATCACCTTCTAAGGTGTGACTAATATGTATCGCATCAATCCCACAAGTAAGGTTTCCCAAACAAGGTGTCGACTACAAAAAGCAATGCCACATCACAAAGTACTTCATCTTCAAAAGGATTAATAAAGTAGGTGAGTCTACATTGGTGTGTAATTCTTAGTTCCTGTCCATCTTTCATCCAACTGATATTGTAAGGTTGTGGATGTGGAGTGGTGGAAAGACCTAATTTATTCACAATATCTTCAGAAACAAAGTTCTTCTAGCTACCATTATATACAATATGATGTCACGGATTTTTCTAAACCCATATCTATGTATGGAGTAGGCACTCTCATTCCTCCTCACCGACGATAGTTGAGGCTGTCGGAGTGGTCGAAGTGGAAGCCAAGAGGGTTGATGCATATTGATCAGATTCTACCAAGGTTCTGTCGGACAAGTTGGGTGTCGATAATTTTTCCAAAAATTTCTTCCGAGCTTTGCATTCTGATGTATCATGCCATGCTGAATTGTGATAATTACACCATTTCCCGGTAGGAGCTTGTTTGTTGCGATCCTTCTTGTATTTATGAAAGTTCTTATTGTGATGATAGGGCTTTGGCGGAGTCAGCTGAGAAGGGTGTTCAAACTTGTCAGATTTTTCTGGTGACTTCTTATTAGATGTTCGACCTGTTGGCTTGTTCGTGAAAATTGCTTTTCCTTTTTTTTAGCTTCAAGCTTGTTGGCGTAATGAAATGCATCTGCAAGCGTACTGACAGTCAGAAACTCCATCTCTTGCTGAATTTACGAGGAAAATTCACTGGCATACTTTAGGACAAGTAATTTCTCTTCTTCTTGGACACCAAGTCTAGCCATGAGTCAATAGAACTCGTCGGTGTAACTCTGTACGGACCGGTCTTTCAATTGCGTTAGTTGCTGCCACTTCTTATAATGTTGTTCAAGATATTTGGGCGAGTAGAACTCCTTTCGGACGTGTTCAGAAAATTTTACCCATGTGTCAATGGGGTCGCCTTCTTTTCCATCTTTGTCGATAAATTTTCCCACCAACAGTGTACGGAGGTTGACATCTTCAAGGATGCAATGGTGATCTTTTCCACTTCGGAGAGTTGACTCACAAAGTAGTACAATTCTAGTTATTGTACCCAATTATCGACGGACATATGGAGTAATTTAGAGTAAGATAATCAATAGATTGACTAAATAATATTAAGAATATAAATTTTAAGTGGCGTTATGGTTTCATGAGGAAATAAAATCAATATTATGGCATTGACTTGCTTTAGCAGACTTGTTGAGAATTTGTAGCATTCAAATATGAGAGTTTCTATAGAAAAACTCATTCAAATTATTGCAACAGATAGCTAATACCAAGAAAATAAATGTTAAGGTATAATTCTGACATGTTCTTATGCCTTTGGATCCTATGAAGGAATCGAGGTATATATTTTGGGATGAAGTGAGGAAATTCCGTAGGGTTTGGTATTTCTTGAGGCTTATATATGTACAAGTGTTTTAACACCTCATGAATATGTGTGTGCTAGATAAATACCATCGCTAGTTTTTTTCCGAATGGTTTATAAATATGAAAAGGTTCTTAATATGTGTTCATTAGATCTTATAATATGGAGTAATGTGGATTGAGCCAATTAATAACTTGATATTTAAACACTTAACAATTGCAATTTGAGGTGACTTTCTTAGTTCCATGAGGCAATAAAAATCAATATTATGGATTTGACTCTCTACACTAGACATGCAAAGAGTTTGTAGCATTACAATATGAGTTTTGATATAGAAAACTAGTCAAATTGTTGCAAAGGTTAGATAACAACTAGCAAAGAAATTTTAAGAAAGGCCCTTGTCAAAGGAAGAGAATTACTTGTTTTTATGCATTCTTATTCATGTAGCTAATGGTCTATTTTATTATGTACACTTGTCCTATGAATTTAATTTACTAAAATTTCCTATCTTATACATGTTTTTGTGGTAGTGAATTGGTAATATTTGTAAGAGATACACAAGAAGAATTAAATTTCCTTAATCCTAGAGAATGATTGTGGTCTTCAAATGTGCAATGACATGACCAAATTAGTGGAAAATGAAAATTAATATGGAAGTAACTTTCAAAATTCCATAAAACAAATAGGTTACTTGAATGAATAAACATTCTATTATTGTGAGCTCTAAAACTAACAATTTAGAGTGGTTAGTTGTATGGAGTGGTTAGTTGTTTCTGTAAAACTAGTTTGAAGAGTTTCCAATATATGACACTTAATAGATTTTTCTGGAATGGAACATATTTACATTGCAAGAACTAATCAAAATACAAAAGATGGTGAGCCTCATGTTGTTGAAAAAGAGATGACAACTCCAATAGTGGAAATGAGAACTACTATTGCAACAACTTTGGGTTCAGTAACAAGTGTGCAACGCTTATAGCAAATCAAGAAGAATAGCATATTGAAATTTCATTTTCCATTGTTTTTTATTCTCAAGTATCTTGTTCTTAAGAGTTTGCATGTTATATATTCAATGTAAAATTTTGGAAGATGACTACAAAAATGTCTCTGGAACAACATATAAAGAAGCTATAGGAAAGAAATTGAGAATATCAATGAATTTGATATTATCATGGAGAAAGAGCATTCATAATTATAACATATCAAGGATATTTTGTTTGCATATTAAATATATTCATTCAAAATATTATTAAATCTACATTTTCATGATACCAAAGGAATTATAATCAACATAGTGGGTTTCTCCTAGATGCTACTAATCATTTGTTATCAGGGGTACTCTTTTGGACCCTACAACTCATATGGGACATAAGTGGTACAAAGTGGATCAATCCAAGTTGTACTATCAACTTGCAATGATGTTAAAATATTGAAAACTTTGTATCAAGAATTATAATTTTATAAATGTATATCATTGACAATTACTCCTATGTTGTTGTTGTTGTTGTTTGATATGTATGTTCCCTTATCTCAATAATTTTCATATACTAAATGACATGTATCATTTAACATAATTCTCTATATTTTGCCTTATTTTAGGTTAAGTAGACACATCAAATTCGTCAATTGTTTTCTCATTCTAGAGTGTAACAGTCTTTGAGTGTTGTGCTTTTGTCAATTATAATAATATAGCTTGAGCTACATAATGCATCAAGCTTATATGATCATGATTTTGTAATGCATTATCCATGTTTTGTTTTTTCTTGAGTCAAATTACTTTTTTTAGGGTACAATGTCGATAAAGTCCTCATTGACATGAGATATAATGTTTGAATTATTTGTAAAATTAGGTAATGTAGTGCATGTAAAAAATTATTAAACAGTAAGTAATACACCATCTACTCAATCCTAGACCCCTTTTTATCAAATTACTAAGTTGAACTTGAATTGTTCAAAGTAAGCGCTCAACAAATAGTGTCTCGTGGTCAAAGTGAGTTGCGGTTTCCTTCCCAAATATTCTCATTATGACTAATTAGTTAATAGTATATATATGTATATATTAAAAGGCCTTGGATATTGGAATTCCAACATCCCACTGGTGTCAAGGTATAGCAAGGACATTGGTTGGGAATTGGTCTATCAACTCCTTATCAAAGTCCTTGCAATATGACAAATTTTGGTGGGACAAAAAAAGTTCAATGTTAATAATAGAAAATAGGTCATGAATAAATTGCCACATGACCTAACAAGGCGTTGGTAAACCAACTTCATGGACATTGGTATGATGTCGAAATTCCAACAACAATAAATAAAAATGAGGTAATAAAAATTTTCCATGTGGCTTGATAGGAAATTAGTAGACCAACATAGAACCGACACCTTTGAATTGATGTTATAATGTTGATAACATTACACCGACATTGAAATATACTTATTTTCATCATTGTTACAACAACACTAACAATAGTCCAATGTTGGAATTTGTATCCAAATGTAGTGGTGCCTTTGATCTGACTTGTCACAAGTTCCTCAATGTGGGAACACAAGGTCCACTTAACAACCCTCAATTCCACTTCATGGCCCTCATCACCATATGACCAATTCCTACCATTAATTTCTTGGAAGAGAATTAATCCACCAATTTATCCAATTGATGATTAGTCTCTAATTGTGTCAACATCCACTAAACTACCATAATTTATTGGTAGAGACTCCACATATACCACATACCAACCTATTCTTTTAGGCTTCAGACATAATTATGGCCCTATTACTTGTCACCCAAACTTTTTTCATCTAATAGATTTGGGTGTTTCTACAAATTTCACAATTTGCCCATTTTACCATGGAACAAAACTCTGGAATTTATGATTATAACCAACAATGTTTTAATTCCCAACTTGTATGTTCTGGGAGTTTCGAAGCCATGACTTTATCATTTAAGGAATTTCAATACTTTGGAATTTTTTCAAACATATAACCTACAAACTACATTTTTACCCTATTATGCTTTCCCATAAATGATCCTTTGACCAAAAAAACAACTACATGAACGTTTCATAGTTGAGACTTATTAATGCATAAAATATTGCACAATAAACATATTTTAATGCTTAAATCTCATCAATCAACTACAAAAAAATACAAAATTTGGATGTAAACACCAACATGTCTTAATTATATATATTATTTACTCCATAAGTAATCCCATGATCTTAGTGTTGTCCTATCTTATGAATATTAACTATTAGCTCATCATTGTGAGTATTTAACTTAGCAAAATCAATGTAGTGTTCATCAAGGATTTTTTCAAACAATTGACATGCAACTATAATTTCCATTTGAACAACGATATTTTGTGCCCCCAACTACACCAATACTGAAACCACAATATTTTATACCACTCTATCACGTACCCAACCCCCTCTATACTCCTATTGAGGTGATGTGGTACTCTAAAACAATCAAAATCACTATGATACCACTTTGTAGCAGACACGTATTCCTTCCTTGACCATATAGCACTACCCACAATATTACTTTGCCTAATAAACAATTTACGAGGCCAAATTTAACCTCTAATAACAATCAAATACATAATTCTTGTGCGAATATAAACAACGGCATTAACATTGCATAATCTTAAAAATTATATTACCCATTAATTCAATTCATTAACAAAACAAAAAAACATTCCACAAAGAGACAACCTTGAATATCCATCTACAATGAAAGTCATGTCCCATTAACTGGTTGTCGAGGAACAATATTCCAGCCAGTCATAGGAATCAGACACAAATTCCACCTCCAAACCAAACTATGATACCACTAAGATGAAGGAATCTCGTACAAGACTCTAATCACACTTGGCGCAACCCATTCAATCTCATGATGAGATATTTACTCACTAGAAATATCCTCATGCCCTCTTCCAACAATTAAACCAACGATTGCACTCCCTTTCACTACCCCGTGCAACATAAGAAATACCCACTATTTATGTACTCAATAGTACCTCATAGCACTCTTCCCTTCTATTGGTTTCATTGTGCATACAAATATTCTAATATGTGTCTTCCTTTTGGTAATAACTTGAGGTGGAAAACACTTGGACACAAGGTAGCTAATGAGAAGCAATAATAGGGTTGGAAGTATGAAATTAATGCCTCAATAACTATAGTGGACATTCCAAGCATGGTATCTCTCTCCATCCTTCCCATTAAATTTTCAACTTATTTCCCACCACAAGCACATGGGAGACTCTTGTTATTTCCATCCATAATAACCATGACAACCAAGGAGAAAACATTATCATAACATCGGAGTTGGTCTCTTACCCATGCCCATGAATGGTTTTCTAATCTAATGATGGTAAAATATGCACAAAAAATACAATGGAAAACATTTTCTTGCATGGGACCTCTCTCTCCTACCAAGGATATGATAGAGATGACACCTTTATTTAGTTCATACCCATAAGTCAGATATTGATGGGACAACTTGTAAGGAGTCATGAACAAGAAAGGGAAGTGCTCTAAAGGACAATGACAAGGTCAGATCAACAAACAACTCTCTTTCATCTCCCCCTCTTGTGATATCATAATACCCTTGTTTCTCGCTCAAACAACCATTTTGGTGGATTTTTATCATTATGTATTTTCATTTTTATACATTCCTTTACATATACCCACCACATTGTCAACCTATCCCACCACTCTGACTCATATTCTTTCACTAATCACGACTTCACCTTGAGCTCAACATTAGGAATGTTTACAATGCAATGTCGGGTCAGTACAACTCAACCTGCATGAATTGACTCTTGTATCATTAACCACGTAATATAAATAATTAATTATTTATTACATTACAATTCAAGGGTCAAACTTGGAATATTACAACAATTGTATGAAACCCATATTTTAGAATCAACAAAGCATAAAGGTCACAAGCTTGAGAACTACTCTATATTGTAAGCATTCATATATGTATTCTGTGATAAGCTACTAGGACTACCTCCAAATAAAGGCATTGATTTATTAATAGACCTTGTGCTTGGAACTAGATCGGTGTCCAAGGATCCTTATAGAATCAGTACCCTAGAGTTAATGGAGTTGAAAATTCAACTTCAATAAGTGTTTAAGAAAAGATATATTAGATCTAGTGTGTCTCCTACACGGGGATCACCGGTGATGTTTGTGAAGAATAAGGATTGAACCCTCAAATTGTGTATTGATTACATATAGTGGAAAAACATCATAGTAAAGATCAAGTATCAAGTGCCTAGAATTGATTACTTGTTTGACCAAATGAAGTGAGCATAAGTCTTTCGTAAGATTAATTTGAGGTTTATGTATCATCAAATCATAATAAAGGTTGAAGATATTCATAAGACAACATTTATAATGAGGCATGATCATCATGAATTTATGGTGGTGCCCTTTGGTCTAACCAATGCACAAACCACATTCATGTGCCTTCTAGATAGTGTATGTCGCAAGTATTGGATAAATGTGTGCTTGTATTTCTCAATGATATTCTAATATCATGATAACAATGAAGAATAATTTGAGAATGGTTTATAAAATGATAAAAGAGAACATGGTATATGAAAAACCGAGTTATATGAAAATGAAATTCATTATTCGGATCAGCATTATATCAATAGAAATAATTGTTGTAGATTCAGAGAATATTGAGACCATAATGAATCGGGCCATTTCAAGGAGTATTACAGATGTGAGATGTTTAAAAGGTTTTGGTGGATACTATAGAATAATTATTAAGGGATTTTCCAAGATTGCACACCCAATCACTTCTTTGTAAAATAAGGGAATTTTGAATGGAACCAAAGATGTCAAGACAACTTTCAACTACTAATTAAGTTGCTCCCAGGACTCCAATTTTGAAGTTCGCAATTCCTAATAAGGATTATGTTGTGTGCATGAATGCATGTAAAGAAAGGCTCAGTGGATTTCTTATGAAAGAAAACTATGTGGTGTGTTATGAGTTAAGGAAAGTAAAGGAGATCTAGAGGGGCTATGGTACTCACAACCTAGAACATGTTTCTATAGTGCATGCTCTTAAAACATTGAATCACTGATTAATGGGAAATATGTTGGAGCTGAGTGTTGATCGTCGTAGGTTGGAAAATATGGCTGACCAACCAAATTTGAATTCTAAGAAACTTATATGTTTGGATTTCCTTTGTGATTTTGAATTTGAAATCAAGGACCTCGCAGGGAAAGAAAATAAGGTTGTTGATGCAATTAACAATAAAATGCATGTGATGCATGTGGAATATGTTATCATTTGTGAATCATATTTAAGGAATGGAGTTATTATAAATTCTCTTGTTATATATAACTATTATTCCAAAGTGAAAAAGGTTTGCAAAAGAAATCAAAATTAGGTTTTAAGGATACACATTGGATGAGGATGAAATTATTTGTAACGGTAGGATGTTTATTCCCAACTCTTCAAAGTTGAGAAGGGATATCAACGATGGAATTCATAAGATACCATATTATAGGAATCTAGGTTATCAAAAGACAATTGTTGCAATAAGAGAGCACTATGTTGGCATGGAGTGAAGCAAAGATGTAACTGAGGACATTGCTAAGTATATGAAGTGTCAACAAGTTAAACATGAAAATCAATGTCCAATAAGCTTATTATAACCTATTCCAATTCCGAAGTGGACATGTGAGGTAATATCCATAAATTTTATTACAAGATAACCAACCACATCAAGGAAACATGATTCTTTCATAAACATTGAATCCAATGCTATTCCAAGGAGTATGGGGGTGTAATATCACAATTTTGACCCCTAAATTGTTGGCGTTTTGAGAAAAATCGGAGAAGCTTGAACTTTAAAACTTTTAACAATAAATTTTATCACATATGTATCTCATAAATCAGCCACATATGAATATATCATCCACATGTGAATCTCATAAATATATCAACCACATAAATCAGCTCCATAAATCATACATATAAATCAATCAACCATAAGAGACAAGATATACCTTGGGAAAACCCTCCAAACACGGAGGATGAAAAACCTAGCAATTCTTTGAGTATGATAGATAGATTTTCAGAGAATGGTTTACAACACATAAGAATATTTCCCGATAAGAGATATCACCATAGTAGTATAGAAGAGATATCCAATGTAAACCTGCAAAAACAACTATGTGCAACTGTATTGAACTTACCATATGCCTAGCATATTAATAACACGACAAAAATCGTAGCATGTAGAAGGTAGCACATAGGAGGCTCAGTAAACATATTGAAAGAACCACATAGTGCATTCACAAGGAGGAGCTAACTAGAATTCCCTCCATACAAACATTAGCGCCCTTCCTTTCCTCAATTATATTTAACTGAATGTTCATTGTCTTCAACTGAAAGTGAAATTACTTGAACTGAATGTTAACTGACTTGAACTGAATGTTAATTTACTTGAACTAAATGATAACTGACTTGAACTCAATCTTTAAGTGATTTCCGATCACTTAGTTAACAGGATAACTTAAGTGTCATCGGTACTTCACTCCTAGTGCCATCCATGCACAATTTCTATTATTAACTTTTGCATGGATCTCTTTAGTTAACTGATGCATTTTTATTGATGAATATTAATCTCTTCCTTACTTAACCGATTGCATTCATTAATTTAGTTCAAATGATGCTTTGATTGAGGCATTGATTGAGGTATTCATATTTTACTGAAGCTTTATAACTTGACTTCACTCAGACATTTTTCATGGTCAATTCAAATTCTCTTTCTCTATGCTTTATCTCATTATCATTAAATAATTAATGCATGGTCCATATGTGTATTATTTATCCATATTATCATTTCATACTCAGAATAATTATTCCATACATATTGATGATCATATATATTAACCTGGCCCATATAGTCATATGCTAAAGTAATTCACTCTAGGGGTAGCTAAGCCCTAAAGGAGACTTATAGCACTAGGTACTTTAAGATACCAATCAGCTACTTACACATAGTAGCACCATCTAGATCCAATCTAGAATATAGTTTCTCTAAACTCGAAACCATGGATTTTAAATCCATCATATACAACATTATACATCAAATGTGTAATATCATGCAGAAAGAAAATGTTTTTTTTTCTTTCAATCTTCAACATTTGCTAACTTCAAGAATCTTCTACCATTTGAAGAAGTTCTTAGTGAGCTTTCTATTCTTTGTGATCTTCTTCAGGACCCGATCTCTTTCATAGTGATTTCATATCACAATACCCCACATATCCAACTATATGGCTATCTAACCTCCCCAAGACGTTTAATTGTTCTCTGACAGTTCAGACTATAACTTTTCTTTAAGTATACAATAGTTTCCAATACTTTGACAATGTCTCTGCTCATGTGGATTCTCTCCACAAGGTATCACATCCCATGGATTCCTAATTCATGCATAATGACTAACTAGTTTGGGGACTTTTAACTAGTGTTTCTTTTGAAGATACATCAATACTCCCTTTTCAACTAGAGGATTCTTTTATACTATACCCATCTTGTTTTGTACAAAGGCTTACTAAATATGCTAGAAATTCTACTCATCCATGGATATGTAAATAAGTTACATAACTCCTTTATGTAACATGTCTTTGATATGACTAACTAGTAACCTTGTAAAATTTACTGCCTTACAGTATGATCTATCTAGAACAACATATTTTATGTGATCTTTCTCGATCACTGAACTAATCAGAATCCATATACATCCATGAAACTTACTTTCACTGACCGAGACATGTATGAATCCACATACACTTGTACCAAGTAGGTAACACAACACATGATTGTTTGTACATGTATATGTACTAACTATAAAGCATATAACTAACCATATGACATATATAGATATATCTAACATCTATGAGATCCTATGAATCTAAAAAATAATTAGATTTATCTTTATGTGCATGGTCACGGATTTACAATCCATTGTTCTTGAATCATTTCAAGAACTCTACTGAACATTTTTCCTCAACAGAAGAAAAAATCTTATCCAATGACTGTTACACCTCTAAACTTAAGAATCATCCAAGATTCTTACATATAGATTCTTTTGAATATGAGTACAATACATGGTTTCTACATAGCAGGAGGTTAATTTAACCAATTCCACTGGTTTTTCCAGGATCTAGCAAATATAGCTTCTCCTGTTTAATTTTGTGAAGTTGGATCCTAAGGCATGAATGAAATCAAATGTGAAAGAAGATTGCAGAAGAGAGAGAAGCAATACAGTAAACTATGATCAATCATTCATGGAAAATTAAACACACATGAGACCAATAATTGGAAGAATAAAATTTCATCCATTAATCAGTAAATAATATGTAATACAATGTTGTTACAAATAGGAGAATATAAATGCCTAAGATAGGATTCAAATCTGCCAACTTAGACTGACTCCGCAGCTAACTCGGTGTGGGAAAATCACCACTAGAGCTCACTAATGCAACTCCGGATCACTAAATTAGTTCACACCCAGTTAACTAATTGAGTTAGGTGAGTAAAGGTGCCCTACTTTCCTCAAATCATGCAAAGTGGCGTTAGGATGACTGAGAGTGAACTAGATGATGGGAATCAAAGTATAAATGAACATAAATGAACATCGATTAAGGTCAAATGCTGGTGAATATTGGTACCACTCAAAGTGGGTTCCTAAATTATAGGGATTGGTCTATGCATTGAGTGTTAGGTGTCCCTCATGTGACCCACCCATGCACTAGTGAAGTGACAATAATCTCCTAAGCTAGGAAAATACAATTAGACTATGGTGGTCAGAGGGAGGATTAATTAATAATCCTAACAACCCCCCTTAATCCTAACTTGGACAACCCGGGCCCTAGAAACTAAGACCAAAGGTCACCCCATACAACATAAATGTAAAAAAATGGTTGCTTAACAAACCGAGGAAATCAAGAAAACCTCGTGAGAAAACCCCCCTCAAAATAACCAGGAAAAACTAGGATCAAGTTTTCATACTAAGAGAAAATATTTATTCTTGAGTAAAAACTTGTAAAAATATTTCTGCAACCTGCATTTCTATGGAGCAATAATGTAATGTGATGGCTCTTGTGTGCATTAATTTCTTGGTATTGTGCATGTGAACCTCTCCATCTTCTTCCAATCCGATGACATATAGGAGAAGTAATGTTTCCTTTGTCTCTTCTTTCTAGAGGAAGAGTGAAATGATCCAATTTGTTCTTCAATGAGAAGAATTGTTGACCAGACCTTGCCATCATGTAGCATCTCTCTGGGATTTTTTAGCACCTCTCTAGAAGAATTGAATTTTCTTAGCATAGTGCAAGGCTCTCTTTTTGAAACTGAGATATTGTTCTCCTCATGTCAGATGACTCCCCAGTCATGTTCCCAGCTGCCTGAATAACCTTTTGAGCCCACTTTTCCTAGATTTGGGAGAAAGGACTAGATCTGGATATGGATCTGATTGAGCTTCATCTTCAATTTCATAAACTGATTCAAATTTGTCCTATTCTTCAGATTCTGAATCTGAAACATTAATGGAAACATTATCATATGCAAAAGGTTTAGGTAGAATAGTTTTACCCTCCCTTCCAAATGGCAGTTGGGATTGCATTGGATCTCGGCATGGCAAAAAGTGTGAGAATTCATATGCCTTGGAGGCATGGTTTGCAACACCTTTCTCTATAAGCTTCCTAGTTGAGATATCTAAGATCTCCACTAAGTCAAGACCAAATACCACTCGCTTTGGTGAGCCTTTATGAGTCATCTGGTATACAGACAACAAATTTGTTGCTAAGGAGGGCACATGGAGTACAATATTGAACACTCCATGCTCTAACTTGATTGAACCCTTTCCTTCAAATTTAATTTGAGTGTCATCACCCATGTGAATACTCGGACCATCAGTAAGTTGTAATGAAGAGAATGATTCTTTGGATGCAACCATGTGAATGGAGGCTCCTGAATCAATGATAAAGGAATGTGTTTTTTAAAAACTAGCCTTCAGTGCATGGCATCTCTCATCGTGATCTCCAGTCTTGTCTCCATAATGATCCTTCCTTGATCCTTTAGGGAGGGAAATATTTTGTTTCTCAAGGATTTTTCTCATCTGATATATGGACTTGTTCATATAATATTTCTCTATATGGTTTCCTTTCTTACAGTAGGGTCACTTTCCCATGTCAAACCTATGATGTTTGTCATTCCTAGAGCCTGAGGATTCATTTGATGGATCAAACTATTCCTTAGGTTTGAATTCAGTGTTCTTATTATATTTTCCTTTTTGCTTCCTCCTTACTTGTGCATTCTTTTTCTCACCAGCAAAGAGAGCTTGATTTGGAGAGGCTCTGAGGGATCCCATCTATATCAACTTGTCTTGTTCATATATTAGAGACTTTGTGAAGGCATCAAGGGATGGAATTCTACAATTAGGAGTAGTCAATATCCCAAAGTGAAAGGTAGATATCAACACTGATAATTCTAGGCCACTTTTGCTTAGAATAGAGAGCACCAATTCCTTATCCTTCTTGTCAATCATGCACTGCTTGCATTGCATGACTAGTGATTTGAATTTTGAGAAAAATTGTTGTATAGTTTCGAATTTGTTGGGTTGTAGTGTTATCATCTCATTCTCTGGTATATGTCCCCTTGGCTCATCCAATTTTCCAAACAAGAATTCAAGCTTCTCACATACCTTTTTTGGTGTTCTCAATCCCTCAAGGTGAAAGAGTAACTCTCTAGATATGTGGATGCACATGAAGCCAATTGCTTCATCAAGCTTGTTCAGATACTTTGATTTTTCATTATGTTGTTGGGGTTCGACCTCTATTCCCATGGTGAACCTATACAAACCATTGTTGCACAAGAAAATCTGCATATCATCCCTCTAATCAAGATAATTGAAGGGTGTGAGGATTCTGGGTGTCAAAGCTGTTGAATTATCCATCTTACAACTTCAAGAAACAGCTAATTCTCAGAAAATATTCAATTTTTCTGGAAAAAAAAACACTTCAATTTGAATCAAACCAATTCAAAAACTCTCCACATTGACATGTTCACTTTCTTTGGGTGCATCGTGCTTGGATAGACTTCTCTGGACAGGATTCAAAGGGAGCAAGGAAAGAATACTAGGATTTATGTGGAACCCGGTTGCTTCTAGTGCATCAATGGAAGTTTCTGACATTTGAAGTTGGCCTTAATACCTGCTCTAATACCATACTTAATTTTTTGAATCTAGACCCTCAGGACTGAATGAACTCAAATGTGAAAGAAGATTGCAGAAGAGAGGGAAGCAATATAGTAAACTTTGATCAATAATTCATAGAAAATTAAACACCCAGTGAAATAGTTTGGATTTAGGGTTTAAGATAAAGCTTCATATTTCGTACTTGGAAGTACACCCTCCCTTCCTCTTTTTTTGTATCTAAAATGACCGACAAGCAAGAACAGATGCGTCCGGCCCAGTATCTAATAGCAGAGTTTGGGGCCCAATACAATATAAGGAAGAATAAGGCTCTTTGTCCCAATCTTTCTTTCATATTATCACATGAGACCAATAATGGAAAGAATAAAATTACATCCATTAATGAGTAAATAATATCTAATACAATGGTGTTACAAATAGGAGAATTTGAATTCCTAAGATAGGATTTGAATCTACCAACCTAAACTGACTCCAGAACTAACTCGGTGTGGGAAAATCACCACTAGAGCTCACTAATGCAACTCTGGATCACTGAATCAGTTCAAACCCATTTAACTGGTTGAGTTACATGAGCAAAGGCTCCCTACTTTCCTCAAATCATGCAAAGTGGCACTAGGATGACTGAGAGTGAACTAACTGATGGGAATCGAAGCACAACTAAACATAACTGAACACCGACTAGGGTCAACTTCTGGTGCCACTGTGGGTGGAACTCGGAGTGGGTTCCTAAATTATAGAGATCAGTCCCTAGAGCTCCTAAACTCATGAAAATTGGCGCATTGAGTGTTAGGTTCCCCTCAGGTGAGTCCCCCATGCACCAACGAAGTGACAATAATATCCTAATATAGGAAAATACAACTAGACTATGGTGTTCAAAGGGAGGATTAATTAATAATTCTAACAAATCATAACTAGATCCTCACGCCTGAATGAACTCAAATGTGAAAGAAGATTGCAAAAGAGAGAGAAGCAATATAGTAAACTCTGATCAATAATTCATGGCAAATTAAACACACATGATACCAATAATTGGAAGAATAAAATTACATCCATTAACCAGTAAATAATATGTAATACAATGGTGTTACAAATAGGATAAATCAAATGCCTAAGATAGGATTCGAATCTACCAACTTGGACTGACTCCAGAGCTAACTCGATGTGAGAAAATCACCACTAGAGCTCACTAATGCAACTCAGAATCACTGAATCAATTCGCTCCCAATTAATTGATTGAGTTAGGTGAGCAAAGGTGCTCTACTTTCCTCAAATCGTGCAAAGTGGAAATAGAATGACTGTGAGTGAGCTAACTGATGTGAATCGGATCATAACTAAACATAGCTATACATTGACTAGGGTCAACTGCTACTGACTGTTGGTGACACTTAGAGTGGCTTCCTAAATTATAGGGACTGGTCCCTAGAGCTCCTAAAATCATGCAGACTGGTGCATTGAGTGTTAGGTGGCCGTCAGGTGAGTCCTCCATGCACTAGTGAAGTGACAATAATCTCCTAAGGTAGGAAAATAAAATTAGACTATGGTGGTCAAAGAGAGGATTATTTAATAATCGTAACATCTCCCTCTCAACATCTAGGATGTGAGAATCATAAGTTTTAGTCCTCCATCATGGAAACTCATACTCCTCTATATATAACACATATATGAACATAATTAAGATAAATATATTACCTTCAAGAGTCTTTACATTTCTCTGAATAGAATTAAGGATTCTATTCTATCATCTTCCTAAGAAACATAGGAACCTCCTAGTCTGGTCTTTTTCAAGATCAACCATCCTAATGAATCCATGTCATTCTCTTCTTGTAATTCATAGCATATGTTTTTCCCTACAAGAAAAATTATTCAAATGATTAATAACATCACATAACCATGAAATGCAATCAAATGAAAATTTTCAACATACTGGCAATGGTTCACGTAGTTATGTACATAGACTAAATCAATGTTTTCACATAACCCCATTCATATCTTATGTGATGTTCTGCAACCCTATATTAGTTCAAGACTTCATATTTTATGAAGGAAATATGCAGCCCTATTTTCATATCTCATGAAGCAAGCATGAAGCCCTCTCTCTAATATATTATGACAAATCATGCAGTCCTATGTTCACATCTCATGAAGAAAGCATGCAACCTTGTATCTCATGTCTTATGAAGGAAATTTTCAGTTGTATATAAGTCCTATATAAGTATATATCAGACATACATAAGTCTTATACCAGTCCTATATAATATCACATAATATGGACTCATGATATCGGTAATATGCTAATAAAAGACAAACAATAATGTATATGCTCAACACAATTCCAAAGTACAGGAATACATATCTCTATATGTCAATCATGAAAAAATATTCAAAACCCTTTAGATCTGATTTATGACATTGTATAATAATCAAATTATAGGTACTTATCTTTTATTGATTTGTGCGGGCTTCTTCTTGATCTCTACACCCTTGCGGAGAAAACCGGGGTCCTTCTTTATTCACTTGAATGGAAGAGCTTCTTTGTAGCGAAAGGATTTCTCCCTTTATTCATTATTTTTGTGAGGACAAGATTCTCCTCTTTAGTTTACACAAACTTGATTTGGATGTGCCCCTCTTCTTGACTTAAGACCTTATTGATGAAAATATTGGTGAGTGTATCAAAACACTCCCTTGTGACCTTCAACGAAATAATCATGGACATGAGATTGTCCTTAATTACTAACTCAAATATGATATGCTTGGCCTTTGCTTGATTGTTCTTGAAGTTGATTCGCCCTTCATTGGTGGTAGGCTCCTCTACCACAGTGATCACGGATGAATCAAGATCTTGCTCTTCAAGAATATTCAACACCCTCTATTTCCATGTGTTGAAGTTTAATGTGCCTTCAAGCGAACGGAGATCGATGTCATGGCTACAATATTTTCCTCAACTCTTCAAGATCTACATAGAATTATCTTGTTGCTAAAAACTAATCTCTTTCACGCCCTATGCTCTGATACCATGTTGATGTTGTGAGCAAAATCTGAGAAGCTTGAACTTTAAAACTTGTATTAATCAATTCCAGCACATATGTATCTCATAAATCAGCCACATATGAAAATATAATCCACGTGAATCTCATAAATATATCAACCACATATAAATATTATAAATATATCAGCCACATAAATCATCTCCATAAATCAGCCATATAAATCAATCAACCATAAGAGACAATATGTACACTAGAAAAATCCTCCAAACACGGAGGATGAAAAACCCAGCAATTCTTTGAGTATGATAGATAGATTCGCAAAGAATGGTTTACGACACATAAGCAAATCATTCGATAAGAGATATCACCACAGTGGTAGAGAAGAGAGATCCACTGTAACCCTACAAAAACAATTGTATGCAACTGTATTGAACTTGCCATATGCCTAGCATATTAATAACAAGCCAAAAACCCTATCATGCAGAAGCTACCACATAGGAGGATCAGTAAACATTCTGAGAGCACCACATAGTGCATTCACAATGAGGAGATAACTAGAACTCCCTCCATGCAAAAATTAGTGCCCTTCATTTCCTCAATTAGCTTTAACTGAATGTTCATAGTCTTCAACTGAAAGTAAACTTACTTGAACTGAATGTTAACTGACTTGAATTGAATGATCACTGGATTGAACTCAATCTTTAACTAATTGTTGATCACCTAGTTAACAGGATAACTAAAGTGTCATCAATGTTTCACTCTTGGTGACATCCATGCACAATTTCTATTATTAAGTTTTGCATGCATCTCTTTAGTTAACTAATGCATGTTGATTGATGAATATTAAGTTCTTATTTACTTAACTGATTACATTCATTAATAGTTCAACTGATGCTTTGACTGAGGCATTGATTGAGGCATTCATATTTCGCTGAAGCTTTATAACTTGAGTTCACTTAGACATTTTTCATGGGCAATTTGAATTCGAATTCTCTATGCTTTATCTCAGTATCATTAAATAATTAATGCATGGTCCATATGTGTATTATTTATCTAGTTTATCATATCATGCTTAGAGTAGTTATTCCATACATACTTATGAGTGTATATATTACCTCATGCCATATAGTCATATGCTAAAGTAATTCACTCTAGGGGTAGCTAATCTATAAAGGAGACTTGTAGTATGCAATGACCATGACTAGAAATATATCACATAGTATAACCATGTGACTTGATACAACACTATACCATCTCCATAATTAGAGATCCATTCTCATAGGATATCATCTATGAGAATCATTGACTTGATACAACACAAGTATAGACTTGATACAACACAAGACTCCAATCTAAATACAACACAAGATCACAGTATAAGCAACCACCTCAATACATGAGGACATATATAGGACTTGATACAACACAATGTCCTAACTTGATACCACACAAGTCTTGGAGAATGACTCCTAATATTGTACAATTAACATGAACCCCCATTTCATTAAATTTGAACTCATTCCTAGTCTAAATTGGATTTTTAATATGGTTAAGCAACATTTCTATTAGGATCAATACTATAAAAAATACCCATTTATCATAACTTCCATCTTATACGACCAAACCTCATGGAAATGTTTCTTAACCTTATAAAAAATCAAATTTGGGCTAGGAATGAGTCCATATTTAATGAAATGGGGGAGTTGGACTTGTATTAAATCATATTATATAAATATATTAGCATAGAGTTCAAGGCCAAGGCTTGACTAAAGAATGGATAGGCAATATCATCTTCATATATTTTTGTAAGGGAAATAAGTTGGGTTTGTCATGGTGACTTCAATTATCTAAATATTCATATGAAATTTAATATAAAATTGTCCAAAATGATTGTGCATGGCACAAGAACAAGAGGAGCTATGAATCTAGTAGAGGGGATAGGGAAGGGAATCCTATAATGCCAAGTTTCAACCTTAGGACAGATTTATTTCCAATTAGATATCTTAAATAAGGTCATCTACCTTCGTTTACATATTTACCCAACCACTGAATGCATGTAAGAGGTTGATCATTAGAGCAAATTTGGAGTCTAAAATGGGCCTCATAAGAAAACAAGTCACCTAATAAGAAAAAGAGTTGTTGAATTCAAGAACCAATAGAATTCCAAGAAAAGAGTCAACCATAATGGTTTACTTGGCATATTTGTCATAAAAAACTACCTTTTTAATTCATATATTCAACTTATCTCCCTGTGGTTTTACTCAAATTTTGAGCGAGAACACTTGTTGGATGCTCTCACTCGAAAGTAACATGTTTTTTTAATGTATTTCGCATTTTTCATGGAGTGGGGTCCTTCAAAAATATGCAGTGTAGGTACTCGTTGGATGCGAAATTTAACCTACATCCAACGAGATTTCCTGCTCGACATTTGAGTAAAATGAAAGGGAGATATGTTGAAAATACGAGGGAAGTCCTCCAAGATTCATGAATATTATTTTATTATTATAACTATTATTTTATTGTTTTCCTTTGGAAGCCCATTTTAGACCTCAAATTTGCTCTAATGTGGACAATTCTTTCACAAAGTTGAGGAAGCGTGAATTGATTACACCCTCCCTTTTGACAAAGGTAATGTTCATCATCCTCCACAACCATCCATTCATATGAACGACATGGATGCACTTGGGAAGAGTGGTAATTTAATAAAATAGGGAGAAGGGAGCAATATAAATACATAGATAGCCAACAAGAAAGGGAGACAAACCATAAAAGAGTAAATAAGGAAGGATCAGGAAGGAAACAAACAATAAACATAAATAGATAAAAATAAACAATGGGAGGGGGAGAGAAGTACCCAACAACAATAATAAACCATAATTAAAAATAAACCTTAAATTCGAGCAATATAGGAAAAAAGTGGAATATGTATGCAAATCAAACGTTTTTTGTGAGCATAGAGCCTAGCCCATAGGAATCCCCACAAACCTAGAAAGCACTACTCAAAAATTGCTCTTAGATATTTATAGAGAGTAGACAATGGTATGGGCTCTTTCTCCATACTCTAGAAAGCACTAAGGAGAGGGTGCATGACGAGCCCTATAGAGCAGTGAAGAAGTGTATTCCTAGCATTGTGTGGGACAGTGAAGAGTGACATGGAAAAGTTTAATAGCTATTAGTTTTCCTAGGTGGAGCATTATGTGCAATTGGGTTAGAAAGAGAAAGAGAATTTTCCCTTGGATTTGGATTCCTTCACCTTAGTGGACTCATAGCCCAACCCAATGGCAGTATTCTCATCAAATACCTATGGTTAGGTGGAACTTGCTTAAGTGCAATGAATTTCTTGGGAAATTCACAATAATGTATATGTATATTCATGTTGCTTATGAATACGAAAAAAGATTTGGTTATTCTTTATTATTCTTGTTCTAGAGATTATTTGCTTACATGGTTTATCTTCTATAACAAAGTATTTCATTGTTGTTTATGAATATGCAAAAGATTTGGTTATTCTTTATTATTCTTGTCCTAGAGATTATTTTCTTACATGGTTTATCTTCTATACAAAATATTTCATTGTTGTTTAGGGATAAGTATATGTTGTTACTTTTCTTATAGAGATGATATGTTTTTTTCCCTGTCTCTCATGTGATTGGTTAATTATGCATTTGGATAGTGGGCCATGATGAAGTTGTTCATCTCCTATTAGCATTATTTATTGTCTTCTTTCATTAATTGAGTGATGCATGTGTCTCATCATCTAACCATGTACTATACCTATGCATTCTTATGGATTAATGAGTAATGGAGGTGAGTGTAAAGACTCGGCCTATTTTTAACTATTGAATGGATCTAGAATTATTGTAATAAAATTGGTAGAGTTAGGAATTCGTTCGAGAAAATGGGTCGCAACAATACTAGAATTTGATCTTGCATAACTTCGGTGATATTATCTTCTCGTGTTAGGAACATGCGGTGGTCTCCTATTGGTGCAGGTTATAAAGGTGCACCCCCGTGGGGAAGGGCCTTTACAACCCCAACAATCCAAGTCATTCCACCAAAAATCCCAAATCGACAATGGGAGTTTAATCCCAAGAAAAGTTGCACGAGGTATCGTAATGGAGCGGAGACCATGAGAGAGGAGACATGGCAATCTCCCATTAGTGTGGGTTATAAACATGCATGTTGGGGAGAGGGAGTCCTTTACACCCACATGGATCTTGATCATCCATTGATTTATAGATCAAGGATGGGAAAGAAACCTGGGAAGAGATGTGTTGGAGTTTATTTAGGCAGAGGTTATGTAGTGGCAACGTGTGGGGCTTTCCCAATCATGTGGGTTATAAAGTTGCATGAAGGGGATGGATGACCTTTGCGACCCACAAATATATTGCTCGTACATCCATTTGGAGATCATCAACGTGAAATGAATCTAGGATGGATATAGCAGAGTTATTGTCCTTAAGGGTTGTGGATGTTGGACATGTGTCATCATCGTATTGGTGTGGGTTTCTAACTTGCGTTGTATGGAAGGGTTCCGGTGACCTACACAGATCTGGGTTGTTCATCTATTTGGAGATCCACAACCAAGGTTTAACTTGCCATGAATGTAATCGAGGTAGTTTCTCCTAGGGAAGTGGGATAAGGAAACTTGGCAAACTGTGATTGCTGTGATTTATAATTAGCAACTAGAAGGAAAGGGGTCCATCAGACCTACTATGATCATAGTTTTTAATTGGTTCTATGATCCATGGTTGGGAAGGCACCTATCATGAAGGTAATCAACTTACTTTTGATGGTGGAAACCCTACTATTAAATGAAAAGTTATATGGAAAACCTGAAATGCTTAATAAGACTTAAGGCTACAAAACTTAAATTTTAAATAATGTTTAAAATCCATGTAGTAGCATAACATGATGGGGAAGAAAATAAAAGTGTCATGTGAGGACAATTAGGCTCTAACATGAGTAACGCACGGGGAGTCTTGCATTCTCTTTTGGCCATGTTAAGGAAGAGATGGAAGATAACTAGAGTACCCTGACAACATCGTGATACAAATCTACATACATGATAAATATTCTCCACACATTTAATGACATTGGTTAATTCATTCAATGTGATAGAACAATCAGAGGTCAGCATGACTTTTAATAAACCATATAATATCTCAAGGATATATGGATTTTAAAGAGCAACCAAAATTTATGAAAACAATAACAATGTTTCATGTTCTATTAATCACTATCTTTGTAGGGATATAGATGCACAATGTGGTAAAGAGGGTTGGGGAAAATTTTAGGGGCGAAATTTAGCCCATGGGCTAGTTTTCAGTTTTTTTCAGTTTCTTTTTCTTGGAAAAACCGATTCCCCCAAATTCCATAGAATAAAAATATATTACTCTAAACATTCCCAAAATTGTTCAGAGACTATATAAAATCCTTATCAATTTGAATATTTTTACAAAAATATCGCCAAACAATTTATGGTTGGAAATTTAAGAATTAATAAGATTTGCCAAGCTTTCTACATTTTAAGAAACTCCTTAAAAAAGTTTCTAAAGAGGTTTGTTAGTGTTATAAGCTCATTTTCAAAATGTTGGTCGTTTTCTTGAGAACTAGTTGGTGAATAAGAGTCGGAGTCCAATTCGATCATTCAACTAGAAGATTAGCATGATTTGGTGTTATTTGCAACATATTCCATAATAATTCTCTAGATAGTAGTTTTTTTCTTCTTGCAAGTTTGTGGATGCACCGTAAAAGAGGAAATTGTTAAAGCACGCAAATCATAGATTAAAAAGTGAGCTACCACAAGATAGAGAGTGTATGTTGTAAATAGGCTTGAATATTAGGAACTGTGTAGGAAACACATGTAGAGACTAAGAAAATATGTTATTTCAAGCTCCACATGTTGCAAATATCTACATTGATGGGTGTCATGGTCTCATTCAAAAACACATCAAACATATCTTAGCTTCCAACAGTATTTCAAGTGTGTTACATCATGTTTAAGGGTGCTACACAAGATTTGGGGTACATGGTATATGTTCAATGCCCAATTGGTCTGATATGGATCGGGCCATAGACTCTTTGGATGAGAAGCATTGTCCATCTTGGAGAAACGCATCAAGACCTATACAACACATGGTAGCTTGAATTTTTATATGGAGGATTGGAGTTGGTTCAAGGATGCTTGGGTTGTGACAATGTTCATGGAAGGAGTGGACCCAATGGAGCACACAATGTAGGAGGAGCTATGAAATCCATGTGGGCTTATGGAAAAGGAGTGTGGACAAACCTTGTGTAGCTAGATCATTCTTGGGGCCTTTGTTGTGTACAACGTCACCTTGGAGTTTTACATGTTTATTATAGAGTATCACACTCTACATGTGTTATTGTAGATTGCTTGTTGGCCTCTTTTATATCGCATATATATAGAGGAAGGATAGTCTTTCATTCATCATCATCATTGTACTATTTTCTTTGTAGTTGTCTTCTTGGAGGTAGCCATTAATGTTCATAAGAAAACCCTACCAAAAGTTATGGAGGACATTTTTTGGGAGCTTGTTCTTGTAACTAGTGTTTACTCTTGTGAAGAAGACTTTGTTGATGAACATAACATAATAACTCATTTATACTTATCACATTTGTGTTAGGGATGTAATCAAGTGGAGTGCATTAGTCCTCTCTCTCTCTCTCTCTCTCTCTCTCTCTCTCTGAGTCACTAGGGCCTTTTGATCTTATTGGAGTAGCTTGAAGTTTAGGGTTTAGGTTAGTGTTTCATCCTTTTAAATTTGGCAATTAGGATTCTGTGATGAAACCATAAGTGGTATATGGAGAAGTGAAGAGGATATGTCTTGCCTTGGAGGACTTTCCTGAGTGATTCATGGTTGTTGGATCTAGTTGTTGGATCTCCTTGGTTGTGTTAGGATTTTCTTGGTTTTCCCTCGCTAAAATTTTGGAGCGCTAGTGGATTGTATTAATCTTGTGTGATAAAACTATGGTATGTACATGAACTTCATCTTATGCATATTAATAAAGTTTTTAGTTATTCAATACTTGTGTAAATCACATATTTGATTGTCAACCATCTATGTTCTTCATGGTTTGTAATTTCTAGCTATATATATCTTGTTGATTTGACATTAGTTAGGGGTGATTATGTTAAGTGATTTAACATTGTAATTGAAGAAGGTAAGGATTGTTTAATGGTGTGTTTACTATTGTCAATAAGAGTTTTTAGATATGTCGCAACTTATCAAACACTTTAGTGTTTTTTTCTCTTGGATTGCCTAGAAGTTTGGGTTTGTTAAGGATTGAAATGTTGTATGTTGTTTTGTTTGTATTTCATAACATCCCTAAAACTGAAAATTCACAAAGTTAAAAACTAAAAGACCTCTATAATAAAAAGAAATTTTTTTAATTCAATACAAGGTTAAGATCTAAAAAAAACCTGCGAATTTCCAAATTCTGAGTTCACCAAAATTTATACAATATTGACCACAAGGCTGAAAGTATGAGAGATGGAACTCAACCCACAATGATAACCACAAACATTATTCATGTAGACCAATGACACCAACAAACAACTAAATAGAAAGACGAAAATTAAAGTTATAACAATTTAATATACCAAGAGATCGTGTGCATTCTTTGGGAGAAGAATAGCAAAGAATGCACGTGACATCCAGAAAGTGATTCGAGAAAGTGATTCGAGGGCAATGTAGAATGGTCAATAGTGTCAATATTGCCACTAATTCAATATTGTCATTTTGGGCGATCAATAAGCACCGACCTGTAGAGCATTTGCTGCAGCAGCTTGGTGCAGTGTACGTGCTGTTACGTATATGTGCGCGGAAATCTAACATCAAATACACTACAAAGAGCTGCAGCGATTGCTCTATCGCTCAATTCATAATGTTTGCCATGAAGTTTGCATGGAAGATTGTAAGGATGATGTTAGGGCAAAGGGCCATAGATGCGATAGTGTTCAGGGATTTTGTGTCAAAAAGTTCGACAAAGACGTTCAAATTCAACGTTTGATGCAAGACACTCAAATCAAATCAACCTATATCAGCAAAAATCCAGTTGACAAATAATCTCTGAAATCACAATTTGCGTAGTTTAAATTGTCTAGGTACATTCAAAGATGGATATAACTCTACGATTGCACTTTGGGATTACTGAGATTGCAGTTTTGCATCGATCAGAGTTTTCTGACTGGACTCGGAAAATATTCTTGTGAGAAATACCTTAGATAGCATAAATGTCAGAAATACCTTTGGAATGAAGGTTGATATGATGGACATTTTATCCTTTACAGTGGTTTCAGCAATCCTCATCTCGATTGCACGTTATCCGATAAGTTCTAAGTTGACAAGGGCAGACTAGGCCGATGGTCAATATCGGTGAAGTTGGTTGAAAATTGTGGGGGGCTAGATAAGGCACATATGCACTGTGTTTGGCTCAAAATTGATTTTTTTTTCTTAAACCCGTCCCGCAATATTTTCAAGGGTTCAGAACCAAGGAGTGAAGCAAGAAGCAGGTTCCAGTGAGCGAATATTCCTTTTTTTTCCGTGGTTTTCAGTAGGTAAACCCGCTATAGGAAGGGATGGAAGGGACTCTTAGCGAGGCCCACTGGAATTTGCTATTAGTTTGAGTTCAGTAGTTTCGGAAAAACAAAGAACACAGTTTTAGGCAGTACTAAGTTTGTATGTTCATTGAACAGTAATGTTGAGGCCACATGAAGTTTCTAGTGAATTAAAAAGAATTTGAACGACTGTGCATAGCTTACGCTCAATATGATAAATTGTGTAGACTGGCTGAGCTGGCTATTCCAAAATTCTGCAACGGAAAATTTGTCATGTTGAAGTTGAAACATTAAAAAAAAGGGTTTATGACAATGAAGATAATGTGGTTGCCGTCCAAGCAAAAGATATATTCTGTGAAGCCCAAAGTGGCAACTTCAGAGGAATGAAAAGCTAGAGAAACTTGCACGATTCATGTAATTGCGTTGCTCTCTCTAAAAATCGACGAGCCATACGGTTGGTTGACGAGAGGACAAGGTAGGTCGGAGTTAACATATATGCAATTTTTTGATTCAGTTGTAGACAAACGGTGGACGTTTTATCTGGATGACAACCAAGTAGTGTTTTTTAGAGAGGCCTCTAATCAAAAGAGATTGTGAGAACGGATTGCTCAATAGGAATGGCTGTTTAAGGGAAGTAAACATAATTCTAACATACAGGTATGTGAAGGTGATGGAAATATAAAGAAGTACAAGAATGTGACCCTTTGTGATAACATAATAGGTTCTATAATCCTTTCAAGCTGTTCGTATTTGGATGGTTCTCCATAATTTTGTTCTTTCAACTTCTTCTCTGTGGATTTCATAGAAAAACGGTGAAGATTGAAAAAAATCTTCACTTGCCCTCCAAGAAATGCTCTCTGTAATTCTTAGTAACACCTTACAGAGGCTTCAAATTTCTATTCATTCTCATGCGCATCTGCGGTTGTTTGTCCTGATAATTGTTGTTCTAGTGCCGATTATTCTTCATATTTATTTTATTCCTCGTAAGCAACTCCTAGTGCAGTTCGCACATGCAACTTTTGATGTATTTATATCTTTGACACATTCTATAATCTACACTCACCATACTTATTCAAGTATTTATAGTTCTCAGTTTCTTCCGTATAGTTGCAGTCATGCGCCGTTCACGTCTGATCTTCATAATATCTGCAACTCCTCAACTCATCGAATCTCGGTAACAATATTAAAGATAGGAAGGTTCTGTATTTTAGTTGCTTGTTGCGCTCTGAACCAGCAGCCGTTATAATTATTTCTTCAGTGGCTCCATTTTTTCTCTAATCTTGAACAATGAAAATCTCTCTTTATGTATTCCCTAGTCTGGGTGACTACCAAAATTAAAATTCCACAGCCATCAAGTGTCGTGCAGTCATTGTCAAGTTCTAGACCCTGGTAGAGCAAACGGTCAAGACGGGTTTCGTTCTGGAAGGCAGCCCGAGATTAAAACCCGCTGCTCCTGGGAGGTGACATCTAAATCCAACCATGCTAAGGGTTGGTGTGGCCCAGGCCAGGGGCGATCCCCGAGTGATTTTGACGGCTTAGATGCCCTTGGGTTGTAATTTCTCAATCCAAACGCTGGCCCAGCAAGTCAAAGGGCATTGCAGCAAACAAAAAAAAAGAAGTATCGTGCAGTCACTACTCTTCAAATCCTTAAATGTCCACTTTTATCTCCATGAAGTACAATGTAACAGATTGATGTGTGTCTAGTTAAGCCCACCTATTCAGGTTCAAAGCATGTAATCAAAAGGAAAATCAAAATGGAATCTAAAACTTTAATCTAATAGAAAAGCAGTAATAATATCCTCGCATATGGCACGTTTAAGAACCAAAATCTGTATTCACAATTTGCAAGGAAGCATACATGCAATTCTTCTAACCACATGTATATGCATAGCGTTCTTAATTACACAATGCCAATTAACCTCATTTGCATCCAAAACATAATCTGCAACTGTTTTCCTAGGCACTGGATATCATACTACAAGAACGGGATAACCTCGAAAATGTTGATACATTAATACCCACATCAATGGGAACATATTCTTTTCTGCAGTTTGGACAACGGCCATCTTGTTCAACAATCCTTTTATGGCAGAACAGGCAAAGGTGAAATCCACATGCACAAGGCACAAAGTTTGAATCGGTTGCATCAAGATCCTCATAGCAGATTGGGCACGAAGGGGATATCGTGGAAGGAATAGAAGGTTCATTCCTATTAGTTGATCCCCATGAAGATATCCTCCCAGATTGTGTTGGAAAGCTGTGCTGTTTAGAGAGACTGGGCAGTGAGACAGGACGGGATACATCATCAGGTCTCCAAGCTCTACCATTTCCAGTTCGCCCAACTCTGTTTGGAATCAATATGGGTTTGATTTTATACTCTGGCTTTAGAATGCCCTTGTTTTCTGCCTCCATTGAAAAACAAGCCGTGGTTTGAAACTGAGAAACAGTGGGTATTTTCTCACTCACTTTTTCTTGTGACAATTTCTGAGAGTCCTCATTCAAATTTAGGGCATCAGCTACAGCCTCCCAATCATCCAAGCTTCCGTCCTCATCCTCACTTATAAAGCCTGAGTAGCTGCTGCTGCTGCTACCAGGTCTCTGTTTCCTTTGAATATTGGTTTCCTTTGTTGGTGCATCCTGTGGACTGTTGACGGCAAAGTCGTTATCACTTTCATGTAAACAAGATCCTTCAATATCTTCTCCAATTGATGATTTTGAACTTCTGGAATCCATTTCGGAGCACATGGTTGATTCCGCATGATTGAAGCCAACCTTAATCACATCATTCAACAGACCTAGATCTCTGTTATGTTGTGCAGGACCCTTGTTTTTACCTGTATCAATTAAATATAGCAGAATTGTATATTACCATCCCTTCTTGGGATCTTCATTACTGTCACCTTCAAGTTGCACTCTTAAATGATCATCTAGGCAAAATGGATGGTCCTCTACAAACTACATAGAAAATCAAATTAACTTTGAAACTATATAGATCAGAAATAACCATTAAAAAAAGGTAGGAAATCATACCTTGGGATAACCACTGCTCTCGTCTAGCATCCAGCTTATACTGCTTCAATTTTGCACTCCTGTTGACCTAGAATAGCAATGCACGAAATAATTCAAATATTTACTTCCATCCACCTCTCAACAGGAAACATTTTATAATTTATTCAATTGAACCATGGTTGTTAAGAGAACCTTTCAACCCTATAAAATGAAGAATGTACCACTTAAAAGCAAACGCAAACTTTCAACCCTATAAAATGAAGAATGTACCACTTGAAAGCAAATGCAAAGACAACCAGTAATTCGCAAATCACTGATAGAATATTTTGGAAATATACTAGGTTTTTTATCGAATTTTCACACTTCCTTTATTTTCAATAAATTTTTAGATGGCCAGAACAGAATATTCTATAAGGGCGGCCAAATTCTTTTCTTATGAATGTTAATGTAAGTGAAATTCTTTGAACATATGAAAAAGTGAGGCAGAGCCAATGTGAGTCATATGCCCCATGTTTCCTCTGATTACTGATTATTGTGGTGTACTGTCTTGACCTTGTTCAAGTCCTAGATTTAAAATTCCTTTTGTTTTATTTTAAGATCATTAAATTGTGAGGATTGGAGATTATTTTAATCCAAGTGTCTTTCTTTGAAGTTTGAATATAAGAAATAGGTGTGAGGCAGGGCTAACTTCAGGGGATTGGCTGCTCTAGCTAGGGATTTCTGCCATGGTTTACTGTTCTGATTTTCTCTCATGTGTCTGCCGATGGCTGGAGTATTGGCTCCCTTCCTCTAGGATCTTATCCTTTTGTGCAAACCGCTGCAGCTTTTAGGGCCTCAGCTGACTCTGCAGGATTGGAAGCGAGACAGAACAGGCATGCAGGCCAGCATCATGTTGTGAAGAGAGTCATGGGAGCCCCAAGGCTATTGGTGAAATCAGCTGCTCCTCTCAGCAAATCCCTTTTGTAGGTCTATAATCGTGTCTAGGACCTAAGACATTGGAAGGATGGCTGAACCAACAATCAATCCCATTGATGAAAGAAGCATTAAAACTCTTAACTGCTGCGGAAAAAGAGTCCACTCTCTCCTATTTGAGTTGACGACAAAGAATTTCCCAAGGATGCTCCTCATTCCTTGGAGCCAATGAGCTATATCGAGATTCTGAATCAATGTTCCCGGAACTTTGATGCATAAAAAGAAATCCCTACAGCAGTCCCATTCCTTTAAACTTTTGGAATGGGCAGACAATGGAGGAGACTTGAAGCCTACTTGGGAAGGTTATAGCATAAAAAAAGATCTAAAAGGAGGAGCATATGCCTGTGCTAAGATTTAGTGGAAGTGGACCCCAAAAAAAAGACTCCTAATAGCCATTGAACTAAAGGTGAGGTGATTGGATACATCTCCTGAATCTTGGCTATGAACTTATTCCTTTTAAATGAAATTGGTGCTCCAAGTATGGGTTCCTTTCGAAGGATTGTCCAAAGGAACACCCCAAACCTTGAAAAATCAGCACAAGGAGATTATAAAATTACCGAATCAAATTTACCAAATTCGCATTTTTGAAGGATTGTCCAAATGAGCACCACAAACCTTGAAAAATCAGCACAAGGAGATTATAAAAGTACCGAATCAAATTTACCAAATTCACCTATGGGGTCTGTGGGATCACAGATCTGCATTTGTACAGATCACAATCCAGATCTGCTCAGGATACATTTCTGACTTGGAAGCATCAAAGGATCTGTTGGATATCTGTTTCCAGATTGCAGGAAACATCAAACCAGCAGGTCCTCCAAAAAATAAAGCTTTTCTAAGACAATTAGAAATTTCAAATAACATTAAAAAAATAAAAATTAAAAAAAAGGCAACGTGGAGCCCTAACCTTTTCCTATAAAAATCCCTTGCCCCATCCTAAATTACTCATCTGTTTTTTCCATTGCAGTTTGCATTGCTGGCTCTGTGAGAGAGATATGCTGCGAAATATATTCCGAAATCTTAATTTTCTATGTTTCTGGGTCATAGGTAAACTATATATATATAGCCCCAAGGGTTAGCTTGATTGGTAGATGCTCTTGGACTAACTCCTCAAAGATCTCAGAATCAAACCTCATTGGGTCCTCTGGGGTTACAAGCTGCCTATGTACCGGGCGGTCAATCCAACTCCCGTCCCAAAATTTCCTAGAAAGAAGGGGAAAGTTCTGTGAGGGATGGCATGCTAACAGCACCCCCATTCTTTGCTCAAGTGTGTGAGGTTTGGTTAAGATTATCTCTTTAAAAAATATATGTCTGTCATTCCTGTATTTGGATAATGATTTTTCTAAAAAAATAGAAGATATGTATCTGTCTCCATAGAACTTAGCACCAAACCCTAATACCAGAAAAAAGGAAGCAAAGCCAAGTAAACCAACAACCTGGAAACGAGCAAATCTATAGACCATATCCATTACAAATCGATTCAGCATACTGGGAAAAGGGGTGTCAAGTAAATATACTAAAAAAAAATGGGTAAAACAACTAAAAATACAAACCAAATTCCAGAAAGAACAAAAAGAGGAATAAAAATACTAAATCATTAAGGAGTCAAAGAAAGTAGTCTTTCCTCTGAAAATAGAATTAATGAGAGACAAAGCTATCCCTGTAAATTCAAAATATGATCCCTACAAAAGTCCAATGAACTATACATTCCACAGATAAAAGTTCATCAAGCTTTCCTCTTGGGAAGAGATATACATACAATTCATAACAAACCAGACAAGAAATGTCTTGTTCTCACGAGGCAATCAACTCTCCACTCAGACCATGGATGATCGCCCCCCATCTCCAAAGGAGAATGTGAAGGCGCTGAGAAACTTTAGGCACAAGGCACAGAAGGAAGCAAGAGAAGATGAGGCCAGCTAGAAACAAAGCTTTATTAGGGGTGCAACAGAGCCTCCTCCAAGAATCAGCATTTGGTACAAAATCAAATTGGGTAACCCATGAATGTTACTCCGTGGTATTGTAGAGGGTTAGGTAGTGTATCTAAGAGGAAACGCTTAAGCATTTAGTATGAGTGAAAAGACACCAAACAAACCAAGAAGCAACCACAGCTTTGGAGTTGGATGACCCCATTGCTGCCTAACACTGAGTGGGTCCTTGGAGAGTACTACAACAAGGTTGAGTGAGAACAAGGTTGAGTGAGACAGAGACGTGTTGGAGCTTCGAGGACATGAAACGATTCTTCGATTTGATTAAAGACAGACCTAGAATGATTGCAAAAGGATGCGTGGTGTATCTAGCATTTTGTGGGGACAGATGAATCATGCTCTAGCTGGGTGATACACTTGATCCAACAGACAAGTGGGTAGTCATTGTATCTAGGCTAGGCCTGATGGGTTCTATTATCACCTTCCCTATGCCTAGTACAATAAATATTAAGATGAAATTTGAAGCTGGTACGATCACAAAATATGGGAACTAGATACTTAAATAGCTGCCAGACTCAACACCTTCATTGAGAATATTAGCTCATGTGCATACAGAATAGTACAAGGCTATGAGATTTCCAAGAGAACCAACCCTGCACCATGAAGGAATACTAGTGGAATGTGTGTGGACCAAGTTCATCTTGACTAGTAAGCTAGGATAGCAAATGCATGCATTGTTTCAAGGAAAGTACAAGAAGTGTCTTATCTTCAACAAGTTGAGTGCAAGTAGATGAGTCTCAGTGAGTTTTCTGCAAGTCAAGGGTAATTGAGCAGATGCACACTAAAAACATATGGATCAAGGCTAGCTTATTCAATAATCTGAGTCTCAAATACATGCATGTGGTGGCATATGGACATGCAAAGTTTGCTTGATCATTAAGCCCAGATTAACACATGCAAAGAGATCAGATTTGAATTTTCTTGGTGAAGTAATTACTTTTGGATAAGGTTTGACCATCTTTTCAATAGCAATTAAGCACATGCTTTCTAAACCAAACCATGTGGATAAGATTTGTATGCACCAATGTGATTAAAAGAACACAAGTGGAGGTTGCTACTCATCAAGAGGATCATATTTCACTCAGTTTAGAAGGAAAGCAACCACATGCATGGACTGATAAATTGGACTACCCCCCTGGCAACTCTTTCCTGAGGGATCAGATAAATTGAACTGAGAGCACAACCAAGTTGAGTATCATAAAGTGATGCCCCACTTGATTTTAGTATTTTTACTGCAATAACTGGACAGCTCAATCCGCTCCTAGTCAAAATCCATATGATAAGTTTCTTCCAAAATGTAGTTGGCTATCTAATTTAGTAACTTCAACCACATTTTGGAAGAAACTTATCATATTTCAACTTATCTAAGAATATTTCAACTTAGAGGCATCTAATTGCTTATTATAAGTTTGTTGGTGACTTTGATGTAATTCATGAAGATGTTTTGATGAATTTGTTTGTGCAAACATTAAAAGGCAACATTGGGAGATGGTATAAGAGATGGCATGCTTTTGAACAAAGATTCAAAGATGAATGGGGTGAGGTGGTCACATATATGTTTGAAGATATTCATGAAGAAGGCGATCAAAGTTTGCAACTCGTGTTATTGGTATCTCTGGATAATATTTCCAATTCTGAATGTAATGGGGAGAATTCAATAATTGTGGACAGCTTCTTGCAAGACTGAGAAGAAGAAGAATGGAACTTACGAGGAGATTCTCAGAGAAGAGCAACCTCCAGAGTAAAATAGGGAGTCTGCTATACTTTCTAATATTGCAACCTTGATATGTCGTAATGACTTTTACTCTAACAAGTTTGATCTTTCCCATTTGCCTAAAATTGAGTAACAATCTCATGAAGTTGTTGATGGTGAGAATTTTAATGAGGGTGTCCTTCCTTTCCTTGATTGCCATTTTGATTTTGAGCAAGAATATTGTGGAGGAATCCATGAGAACCACAATTTAAATAGAGATATTCTTACTGCCTTTGATTCCCTTTTTTTTATCTTGAGGGACAGGCTCATGAGGAAGAGGAGAGGTAAGCTTAGAGATCAAACTGCTAATTTTCCTCAATAATCTTTCCAACTGTGATAATGAAAATCCCGCAGTGCAGATGACACCCCTTGGGAAAGGAGAAGGAGATATCATATTATTTGATATGCGAGTAAATCATAGCTCAAGCATCACATCAATCATATGGATGATATGAATCAGCAAGAAGGCCAACACACAGTTAATCATCTTTCAGTTGGTATCCAAGAGAAGGTGCCTGCATAGGATGCATGTTTCAAGAGAAAGTGGTAGCAGCGGGGCTTTCAATTCCAGGCGGAAAGATAACCTATGTTAAATTTGGTTATGGTTTCTCCTCCTGTATTGATTTCTGCCCATAATTCTTATTTTGATCCCTCCCTGGAAAGTGTTTTTAATGGTCTTTTATTTCTTTGAACAGTAGTTGAAATAAGTTAGTGTCTGTGAAAAATTGAGTTGATCTTATGTTTATTTAGGGGTTTTTGAGTCAAGTTTTGAGTTATAATAAGTGCAATCTTGATGCACTTTTCATAAGCAGAGTTGTTAGAATTGATGAGTTAAAAATCTTGTTCTGATGTATAAAAGATGTATTCAAAAATTAAAATCTGATTCCTTAATGTCACAAATTCAAATTTGAATCTAAAGTTATAAATAATCCAAATTCAGTCATACTCTTGTTCCAAAAACAGGTTTTGCAGGGTAATTCATCAGATTCTGGTGTTCTTAGCATTCCAGTTGGGAAAAACTGTCCCCATGTTGAAGCCACTGTTATAACCTTCCATGCACCAGGTGTGAGAAATCTTTAGATGAGGCTTGAAGGTGGTACAATCACAGAAGATGGAAACCAGGGACATCTATAATTGTCAAATCCAGCACCTTCATGGAGACAGATCAATTTACATGCATAAAAACCAGTATGAGCTTTCCAAGAGAGCCAAACTATGCATGGAGGAATATTAGTGGATCGTGTGTGGACTAAGCTCAACTTGATTAGTAAGCTAGGATAGCACACACTTTCATGGGTTCAAGCTGAGTAGAACTGTCCTATCTTTATCGATTTGAGTATAAATAGATGACTCCCATTGAGTTATCTGTGAGTTGGAGAGTAATATAGCACATGCATGCAAAAAGCTTATGGATCTAAATCAAGGTTAGCTTATTCATTAGGCCGAGTCTCAAGTGCATGCATGTGTTGGAGGATAGACATGCAAATATTGCTTGATCATTAAGCCAAGATTAACACATGTATATTGCAAAGAGGTTATATTTGAGTTTTCTTGGTGAAGTAACTACTAACTACCTTTGGATAATGTTTGACTTTTCTTGTATATATAAATTAAGTGCATGCTTGCTAAACAATGTGGATAATATTCTTTTGCACCCATGTGATTAAAAAGACACAAGGGGAGATTCTGTACCCATCAAGCTAAGATCAGATTTAACTTGGCTATGGTAGCAAGCAACTGCATGCCTGGACTATATATCATTCCTCTACACCAAGTTGGCAGAAAAACATAGATCTTTCATGAAGATAAACTCAGAAAAAAGGCAGCACTATCATAAGAATGGCATCTTCGGAAGACGGAATTAGCACATAAAAGCAACACTTTCTTAAGGTTCTATGTAGCAGGTTGAAAAGCAAAACTAGTTCCAGAACTTGGTCAAAATGGTCTAACTTCAGTGCTAACATGAAATTGATAGGTATTTTAATTTAGAAAAAGCAGGTTGAAGCTTTTAAGTCATCTCCAAGACCTCCACTGATTTTGAGAGACAGATTAGGCATGCTAGAAGCTACCTAAAGATGGAGATTATGTATCGGAATCTTCGGGGAACCTCGGAATCGCTGATTCCGTATCGGAATCGCTAGGTGGCCAACTAGGGTCCAATTCCATATCGGATTCTTCGGGGAACCTTGGAATCGCTGATTCAAATCCGATTCTTCATGATTCGGTGCATTTTTGTGTGGGATCTGTATCCCTTTTCGGATTCGTTTCCTCTGCCTTAGGATTCGTTTCTGTCACATGGATTCTTTATTTGATGGAGTGGAATCAGTTCCCATCAATGTGTGGCACTACAAAACGGGGTTAAACAATATCTCTAAATTGTCCTATCGGTGCTTTCTATATCCAAATCCATGATTGAGCGACGTAATTGGTCAATCCCCTAGTGGGCTACTTATTCTTCACTCCCCTAGAAGTAGTACAAATTGTAAATATATTGATATGAAAATGGTGGCTATTACACAGTTTTGGATTCAAAATATAGTATAATAGTAGTTTTATGTTTTATATTGTTTTCAAGCACAATTTTTTTTTGGCATAGCTCCAATCTTCTTAGACAACTTTAATTAATGAGTTAAGTTTTTCTGCTTGTCATTATTTAACATGAAGTGTTTGTGAGGGGAAGCAAGTATCTAGATCAATGACACTGTGTTTCAAATAAATTCCATTTTTGCAAACCAAGAATTCCATTACATTCTCTAAAATTTCCCTTGGAAAAAAAGGGATGATAGTGCTGCTTAGATTGGCGACGTTTAATTGTGATGTATTACTCTTGCACTTACTATTATTGGAATGCCTAGAACTTATCCATTATCAAATGTCTTTCAAATGTTCATGTATGAAAAAATAGGGATCAATCGAAAGAAATGTCTGCTAAATCATCTGCCACAGTTCTATTTCAATTATTACTAAAGTGTATTGTTTTTGGGTCATTTTCAAATTTCTTTTAACCGAATTGATTACTTACTATAATCAAAGAATTATGTGAAAAATCAAAGAAAAAATGCTCATCGTTCTTAGAGAGTATGCACCCCACAATATGCATATTTTACATCTGAAATCTGAAAATTACATGTCTGAAATTGAGTATGTTACATGTATGATGAATATCATTGATCATTGAGGAATCAATAATGTTCATGAATCTATGATGTATATAAATTTAAATGTGTATTTTTATAAAATTATAAAATTTTATCTTTTAATTTTTAAATATATATATATATTAGGGTTAGGGTTCTGAATCCCCGATTCCTAATTTTGGACGAGTGTCGAATCCCGTATCCGATTCTTTAGCCGATTCCGATCGCACCCACGGTTAGTGTAACCTTGATGCCAACAGTAAATCCGTACAGTACGACCCAACAATCTGTACAGTATGGTACAGCAATAAATGCTTCTTGAGAAGCATGCCTCTCTCCTTGGGATTTGTGCCCACTTGAGAAAAAAATCTCCTTGGGATTTGTTCCCACTTGAGAAAAAAATCTCTCCTTGGGATTAAATATGCTCCCTCTCTCTTTGAAAATTAACCTTGCCAAATGCTCACTCTTGCACACTACCCTAGGCTCTCTCTTATAACTTGAAAATGACTTTTAACCTTCCTCAATTCCTAAATCCAAAGGCCAAGATTTAATCTTGTCTTTACATGATCAATGGTTGAGAAACTTTTCCTCCAAAATCGGCTACATTTAATTTTAATAAAGTCACAATTTACTTTATGAAATAAGTGCACTTTATCTCATAAAGTCACTTTATAAAATTAAAACAAGGGAATACTTTATAAAAAGTCACATTACATAAGAGTCACTTTAAAACAACTTTATAAAACACCATTACAAAGTCAAGTAGCCTAGCTAGTGCATGGTCACTTCCGCATACAAGACAAAAACATGCGGAGTGCCTCCAGTGCTAAATAGCTAACAAAATTGCAGAGGTTGGTAGCTCCAAAAATTTGAGAGGCTGGGGTCTGAAAAATATCCATTTGTTTGGTCAATCTTTAGCAGCAAAGTATTTGTGGAATGTGATTACAAAGGATAGTCTTTGGAAGAGGATTCTTATTCAGAAGTATATTGCTCCAGATTTCTTGGTGGATTGGATAAGGAAAGTCCAAAGAGCATTCAAAAGGTATCAAATCATTGGAAGACAATGACACTAACATTTCTAGTTCTTGGCTCATAATTGGCTAGAGATAGGTCTCGGGTAAGAATTGGAGTTGATGCAGTGATGGAGTGATGGGATGTAACAGCAATGTATTTAGTCCTAAGGCCATGATACAACATTTTCAATTGATTGGTAGGGTAACCCTTAACACAATGGATAAGCCCACCAAGACATCCTTCTGGAATCAAGGATGGTTGAAGGCTAGAAAACTTTGTTTGGTAGGGAATTTTGCACTAGCTTGGGACTTGTACTTAGAAAAGCTTCAAAAAAATCATACCAGACTAACCTTAGACCCAGATGAGCTCATATGGGATTTCAATGAGGTAGGGGGTACTTATACTACAAGATTAGGATACATTGCCTTGTTTGATCCTAGTGGAAGTGAGATTCAATGGTGGTGGCAAAAGTTGTGGAAGGTAAGGGCTCCTCCTAAATCAAAGTTGCTAATGTGGCTTGCCCTAAACAATAGGATCTTGACCTACAATGCCTCAGAAAAGAGGTAAAGTGGACTTGGTATACGTTTGCCTTGTAAAGGTAACGAGGGGACTACCCCTCAACTCTTCCTACATTTCTCCCTCTCCAAACAGGTTTGGGCAGAAATTGAAGCTCTAGTGGGCCTTCATAATTTGTGGGGTGATACAATTGAAGCCTACTTTTCTAATGGATTCACTAAGAGGGAGTTGAAGAGTTTCATGGAAGTGTCCTATCTTATCCTTTGGGTTATGTTACCGCTCAAACTAGCAATCCTTTCAAAGCAGAATAAGCTATAGTGATGGTAAGCATACGAGAGGGATTAGACCCACTGTCACTACGACCTAACTCCTCAACTTCTTCAGGTAACTCTTAAATCCAGGGGAGAGTCCGTAATGGAGGAAGAACACCTGCAAACACCAACACACCTGCAAATACCCTTCTACAAGCCTTATGGCTAAGATCATTGCCTTAAATGGAGTCAACAAAAGATACATAAATCATATCAAAGAGTTAATTCAATCTACCAATAGATATCAATAAATATCACCACTTCAATTCACTTCACAAATCCCAGGGCAGGTTTTCACACTTCCTCGACAACGACGCCAAAAATGTTACTGCTCAAACTAGCAATCCCTTCAAAGCAGACTAAGTATGCCATATGTTAGTGATTGTAAGTATGCGAGAGGGGTTACACCCAATGTCATCACGACCTAACTCCTCAACTTCTTTAGGTAACTCCTAAACCTAGGGGAGAGTCCCTAATGGAGGAAGAAGACTCACAGACACCAACACACTTGCAAATAATCTTCTACAAACTTTATGGCTAAGATTAGTGCCTTATATGGAATCAACAATGGGATGATAAAGACACAAAAATCATATAAAAGGAATTAATTCAATCTACCAAATGATATGAATAAATATCACCGCTTCAATACACTTCACAAATCCCAAGGGTTTCACACTTCCCAAGGCACCACCTTAGAAAAGTGTGCTCTAAAGGGGAGATGATCAAGTGGCCTAGGATGCACTTGATGGTCTAGTCAAAACTACAAAAAACACTGCAAAAACCCTAATTTGGGCAACTTCACGTTTCCCAATGCACTAAGGCAAATGGGGACACCCTCAAAGATCTTTGGATAAATCCACTATAGCAAATTGATAGTTGGAACAAAATACAAACCCATGGCTACTTTTAGAGTTCTCAATTTATTTAGAGTTTTAGGGTTTTTCTAGCAATATTATAGTTTTCAGGGTTTTTTGATATATAAAGATGCATGTGAAATAAAAGGCATGTGAATTGATAACAAAGAGATAGATTTGTTGAAAATATAAGGCATATGATTCTTGTCTCAATCCCTAGGGCATTGAGAGATCAGTACGTCCCTCTCTTAGAATGGAATTTAATACTTGCAATTAGAGCAACAACTAGCAACCACAAGAGTTAGGTAGAAAAGCCTAATTAGGCAAAGAGAAGAAATTCAAGGCCGAATAAAAATGCAGAGCTCCTATGAAAAGAAAGTCTCCTCATACAAGGTTAACAAAATACGAGTAATAAACCCTAACACTTTAGAATAATGCACCATGAAAGCACCACTAAACTATGTTAGAAGTATAGCTTACCAACATTTAACAAAGATGAGCAAGATAACACCTTAGGTCACCTTTGTGCTTGAGTTATTAAAACCATTCTTTAGCATCAACCAATAACATGTGTAAAACAAACCCTAGAACTTCATCAAATCAACCTTCAAGAAAAAAAGATCGTCCAAAGAGAGGTGTGCATAGCATCAAGAGCTCCAATAAACCAAGAGAAATAGAAAAGATTTCATAATGAACCCGTATCTTGTTGTGTTTTTACAACAAGGGAGGTGCTATTTATATAAGACTAGCCTCCCCCAATTTTAAGTGATGAGCCTACAAGATAATGTGAAAATAAAACATTTGGCTTGTTCACCCACAATTTGGGGGCTAAACCACTCATTAAATAACAATAAAATATCTCTAAATGACATAAAAATAATAATTAAAATGCAATTAGGCTACACCAAGTGCTAGGTGTGCCAAAAGGATGATGCCATTCCCCAACTAACGCCAACAGATGTGTGCACTCAATGTCCTCCTTCATTATCCTTGTAGGCTTCTACAATAAGGAAGTATGATATGCGGGTAACACGGCCTAGAGGAGGGGTTTTATATCACAAAATAGGTTCAAGTGAGCAACTAAGGTGTGCTAGATAGGGTACACAGCCCTTTACAAAGCACTATCCCTTTTTACATGGAAAATAAATGAGTGTGGTCATGCATCAAGTGATTAGCCCCCCCAAGGGCACCAACACCTATAGGGCGAGCACCTCCTTGAAGTGGAAATCAAGAGGACCATCCATAACATGATTAGGGGTAGTTAGCCCCAAATCAACACCCAACATACAAAAATGCTCAAAAAACTTGGCCTCTACATAGCAAAAACAAACCCACTCTGGTGGATTTGTAGGGAACGCTGCAAATACTCTGAGGTGTAACAGGGTATATGGTCTGTAAGAAGTTCCTTGTTTTAATTAAAGTATATACCCTGTTCTCAAGTTTCAGCACAAATCATGGCATTACTTTCTCGCTTCAAGAACATTACAAAAGCCAAGCCTTCAAGGGTCATAGGGGAAATTCAGGTGGATAATCAACACATATTTCCAATAATCTTCCAACAAACTTCAGTTTTCTTCTTTTCCTTTTTGAATTAGTATCAACCCTTGACCTATGGCCTTATTTACTCCATTGATAATACACTCATATCCCTATCCTTATGATGTGGAGAGAATTATGATGGTGCGTCATTTAGCTAGTTCTCCATAAGATGTGCATGTGATATTTTAATCTTATTTCAAGCATTTTTATTAGTATAAACCATAAAACATAAACAACATATCCAAGGAAACTCATTGGTGTCTAGAGATAGTATTATTGCATAGAGTGCAATATTGCATGTCATCACACTCACACCTAAGTTACACTAAAACATGAGCTCACTTATTTATAATTGTGTGCTTAATTAATCCCCTTAAGACATGGTTGATTATGTCAAATTTGAATATCCAAGTCGGTTGCAAATCATAGACAATCCTATGAATTTTGGCCCTTTAAGAGCTAGTCAGTTAGTCACTTTTGGAACCAGTCAGTTGGTCAATTGACTCTCACTTGCCTAGTTGATTGTCTCTTCAGTGAGTGGACCAACCTAAATACAACATAGTTGAGTCTGTCTTACATAAAAAATTGTGTTTAATCACAAATTTAACACTTTTCTAGAGGTGTAAACAACGTAATATTTGTTAGATGGTAACATTTGGATACATCCATCAAGTAATTTTAGGGTTTGAAATCAATGTTTAGAAGTAGTTGACATGTTTCTGTTTAAATGCTTGCCAGCAGGTGACTTATCTATGGCACTTGAGATAGAAGAATATTGTTTAAGACAATATTTGAGTTTGTTGATTTTAATTGTTATAAATGAAACAACGACCTTTAAATCTAATTGATGAATGGTAGTCTAAAGTATGTATGTCTCATAGTCTGTTGTCGTTTCCTTGCCGTATCGTATCCCACTTTTTTCAAAATTTGTGGTATATGTTTCCCTCCCCGTATCCATATCCGTTCCCGTATCCGTTTCAGTGCAACTTAGTTCTTTGATGGAAACTAACAAGGCCAGGACTTGACCTGTAGTCTAGGTTTTGTTTTTCACTTTTCAGATGTACACTACTTTCAAGTAAAAGCAAACATGGGAAGAGGAACAAATAAAAATGGAGAGTTACAGGCTTTGTTTCATCTGTTGAAATTTGCTTTGGATAGGAATGTAAGCAACTTACAGGTCTTTGGAGATTCATTGCTATTAATTACATGACAGATCATGCATTCACAAATTCACAACAATAGCCTCCTTCCTCTTGCAATCCAATAGAAGCAGATTTAAAGTCAGTTTCAGCTTGTCAGGTTTGCTCATGTGTATAGAGAACACAATTTGGAAGCAAATAATGTTTCAAAGGAGGGCTTGTTACTTAAAGAAAATATTATTTCTCTAGAAGAATTTCAAGGTGGTCTAGTAGTTGCATGTAAGCAGTTTCTTATCAATAAATTATAAGGTCTTTTTTATTGAAGAAGTCTGGTCAGTTTATAAACGTTTAAGTTCTGTATATAGCCTCTATGTAAGGAAAGTGAAGAGCTGTAGATTTATGCCTGGAACTCTCTTGGAAGCTTCTTCTTTATTGTGTTTTGACCACCTGAAGATTGCATTTTTTATTCTGCTTGAATAAAAAATACGTTTTTTTCCTTGGACAAAAAAAAACAACTAGATTGATAAAAGAAAATGTTGGGACTCCATCATGGAATCATCATCAGCTCTACATCTTGAATATATAATACTTGTCAAAATTTGAATCTTATCCCAGACCAAAAGGGAAAAAGGAGAGGCTCAATAGTCCAAGATCCTTGTAGAAATTGTTGAAAGATAGTGTATATAACTGGATTCTAATTGACATAAAAGCTCTACAAGGTAGAAATAGTTGGACTGATAGAAGAATTGGACCTAATTTTATAGTAAAGAGATTAGAAGACGTTTAGTTCAGGATTCATTATTGACTGTAGGTTTGTCTCTCCCTTTGGCCAATCTCCCTAACTCCTCTTCTAATAATAGCTTGGTTGTCCTGACTCCTTAACATGACATCCTCTATAGATCTTGGTTCAATTCCATTCAAATTCAATCCTACCTGGAATGACAATAAAGGATTTGAAGACCTCGTTGCCTCCCCCATGGTTTACACCTCTATCTCTATATAAGTCGCCCTCTTATCTTTGGAAGAAAAATATAAAGAGACTTAAAAATGATAGAAAAGCTTGGGTCAGTTAAATGTTCCTGATCCACAAATGGCAGAAGTTACTCGTAAAATTGTATAGAAGTAATCCAATTAAGAATAGAAGAGGATGGTTGCTTAAAAGATCTCTACATGGAGAAAACGGAAACTAACCAACAATTAAACAATACCATGCAACAATAAAAATAATATCAAAAATTGAAATATAGAAGCCTTCGGCTAAAAGTGGGAAACTGAAAATACAAATACTTTCACAAGCAAGCCAATGCATGCAGAATTGATAAGAGTATCACAAAATTTGATTTGATAAATTGCAAAAAACCCACAAGAACCAAGTTGTACAAAACTTGAAAATTGGTGCACTTTCCATTAAACATAACCCCATAAAATCTTAGGAACTGGCGAAAGAGAAAACTTCTAAGAAAAATTAAATATATAAGCTTGATTGAATGATAGAAAAGCTTGGGTCATTTAAATGTTCCTGTTCCAACGAATGATAGAAGGTACTTGTAAAATTGTATAGAAGTAATCCAATTAAGAATAGAAGAAGATGGTTGCTTCAAAGACCTCTAAAAAGAGAAAATGGAAACTAACCAACAATTAAATAATGCCCTGCAACAATAAATAAAAATATAAAAAATTGAAATATAAAAGCCTTTGGCTAAAAGTGGGAAACGAAAAATACAAATGATTTCACAAGCAAGCCATGCATGGAGAATTGATAAGAGTATCACAAAAATTGATTTTTAAATGGCAAAAAACCCACAAGAACTAAGTTGCACAAAACTTGGAAATTGCCACTTTCCAAAAAACATAACCCCACAAAATCTTAGTTACTGGCGAAAGGGAAAACTTCTAAAAAATATATATATATATTAAAAAAACAAGTTAAATAAGAAAAAAATAAGCTAATACATATGAGAAAAAAAAAATATTAATAAACATTGTCAACAAATTAATTTTAAAAACTCATTTATATTAAATCCCATATGGCAATACATTATAAAATGTTGAAAATCAACCTTATATATTATGATGTATGTGGCAAAATATAGAACACAGTATACAAACTTCAGTTAGCTCTCAAAAATTAAAGACAAACTTAAAGATATAATAATTAAGAGTTTCTACAACCAAGCTTAGATCTGATGAAAATATCCAATAAATGCTCCTAGTCCAAACCACCCACCTTGTTATGAACATTGCTAAGTTAGGATTTGATTGCTACCAAAATATGCAACTCATTGTCCTTATACGGAGCACATGGGTAATTATACAGTACTTCTAGTGTTCAGAAATTAAGGAAACATGCCAAAAATTGTCAGTGGATAAGTTATTAAAAACCATATATTTGCTGTTCCTTGCAATTAATACCTTGATTCCATACTTGGGTTATGACAGATTTTATAAAGAGATTAAAAAATGGCTTTAAATATTTGCCTCTTCAGATTGAATACTTTCATCCGAAGGTATCCTAAGATTGGGCAAAAGCTTACAATAAAAATGGCATTGTTCTTTGTGCGCTCATTCATGAAGGGAATGGCAGGCATGAAGCGAGCAAGATTAGAAGGGTTTTAGCATTGTTTTGGAAACTTCTTTGCCATTGTTGTGGTTATTGTCATTTTCAACCCATGGATTTCTTGGTGCACTCTTTGGTTGTCACAAGTTTCAAGTTTGAAGCTCAAGGATGGATACTTTTACCAAGCCATACCTCTATTCCATTACAATTTTTGTGAATCTCAGAAATGGGAGAGATGTTATTCTCACTGGGAAAGTCACCAGTGGAGAAAACAATTCAAAGCCATTTTTTATTGCTTGATCTTGTGCCAATTTCATATTACAAATTTGTGAGAGTACATGGAGGAAGCCTCTTACATGCAAAGGCCATCAATTTTCATCAAAGCTTGCCTATATTTTTCCTATTTTCAGCAATTAAGATTTGCATTGTTTAAAGAATCATGCTACTAAAACATAAATAAGTTTATCATTTCCTGCAAAACACTCAGATGAATATGTAATGAGATTGTTTTGTATTCTTATATGGATTTTTGGATAAGAAAAGGAACAAGAATGTAGAAATCTCTTGAAGTAAAATAGCCTTTTGCAAATCTTTGCCAGTCTTGCAAATTTTGGGGCTTGAGAAAAATTGCTCTCAATTGTAGCATCTTCAAAAGAAAAGTTTTTGCAAACAGTTTGTTTTATATGCTTTTGAATTTGATTGCTTACTCCTATGCTCAAGTGTTGATTGCATATTTTTATAAGGATGTAGAGTAATGGCCTCTAAAGGTGGCTTCATTCCCATGCCTTGAAGTTATTAAAAAGCCAAGGTTAGAGCAAAGGGTTCACAAGAAGAAGAATTTTGCTCCTGTGCTCTCATTCATGAAGTGAAGATCAAGGACAGGGTAGCAAACATTCATACAAATGAATGCTCATGTTTCTTCCTCAACATTGCCCCAAGCAGAATGCAAAGCTTTATAAAGATTGTAGCCACACTTTGTGACAAGTTTTCCTTGAATGATTACCCACGCACTTGTATAATTGTATTATATGTCGATTTTCTGTACAAATTGCAATGAACAAGCACAGCTTATGAGAAAAGGGCATTGTTTGTTTACATCGGTTTAAAATGTTCTATTGCCACATCAATGGCTTCCTGCATATTCCTTGAGCATTTGCATGGTTTAACCATCAAAACAAAGCTCATTCATCACCTTCATTAAGCACATTTTGTAGAGATTCAAGCTACCAATTACATGAAGAAAACTTGTCCTCTTTGCAGGATATCCACATGAACATTTGAAGAGTTGGCTTCGTGTTATTATGCATATTTTTGGAAAAGAGGAAGAAGAGAATTCCCAGATCGAAGTGCTATGGATGGGAAAGCATTCAAGCTCATGTTTCAAAGCACCTTGCTTACAGATTTTTATCACTTGTTTGAAGGCATCAAACCCAAAGGAAAAATATTAACAACATTATCCATAGGAGAACATTGGTCGTGATCATCTCAGGCAAGCCCCCAATCTGAAATAGAGACGTTGGCATCAACAAGTTGGATTGGGTTCCATCCATTGGTTGGAAGATTCAAGGGCTTAGACCCTTCTGAAACAGCAAAAGGCAGCATTTATGTGGTGGGCTAGGGGACCAACTCTGTTCACTCGTGCCTCTCAAGAACCCGTCTCCCTACTCACTGCTTACATTTACTGTGATGGGAACTCTAGTGGGACCTAGCTGATTTGGGCCACTCTAGCAGGTTAGGTGGGACAAATGGGTCTCATCGCACCTGACAAATGGTGTGCACAAGTTTTCATGCCATTACTCCAACTATTAATATAGCTGTTCCATTTCAAGCCTAATTTTTTGTATCTGTACCATAATTTGCATTAAGAGGCTGGTACATAGCAACGTGCCATCAATCTAAGAAAAAAATGTAGGAAGAAACATTTGCAATGAATAACACGTCATTTCTCTTTTTCCAAAGCCAAAAGAGGGTCTCTGCTTTGAAAAGCATCCAAGTCAAGTGGAATTCAATGGCTGGTTCTCTATCACCTAGTAAGGCAATCTATCATGAGAGGGGCATTGGTAGATATTGTTGGTGAAGGGCCTTGGCCAAAGCTCATGTGACCCTAGTCATAGAGCAAAATTGGGAAAGGTAGTTAAAGTTTTCATCTCTCCCACACAGTGAGTATCGCAAGTTATACCCTTCTAGGTGAGTAAGCCTCCTTTCTACAAGGAGTCCTCCCACATTGAGACAACAAGTAAAAAATGCATTTTTAAATTCCAAATTTTGTTTCCAAATACTGCAGCAAGTATTTTGTTTGGATTTCACCTTCCAAAGTGTATTCAACTTGCTTTCAAGGAAGGGCTTGGAGTAGAGCCATTTGTAACCCATGGCTGGCTTATTCCTACTTCCAAGAGATGTAGACCTCCTCTTCCATGAAAGAAATGGCTTTCTAGTTTCCTAGGTCTTCCATATGCTTTGAACAAAAAAGGTACCAAAAATCTTGACATCAAAGGGACTAAGAAGAAGAATTTGCATAGATATCCCTTGTTGAATTCGATGCCTTAGAAGAACCTTCTAGGATTCCTTTCCTTCCATAGCCCAAATGACCCATTTTGCACACAACGCATAGGCTTGGATCTTGGCATGAATAATGCCCAAGCCATCAAAGTTTCTTGGGGTGCAATAGAGCTCCTAATTGACATGGTGAAACCCTTTACCTTTGACAAGCTTGGCTCACAAAAAAATTCTTAAGGCTTTTTTCTAGATGTGATTAGGTTACCTTAGAGGGAACCCAGCAACATTAGTAAGCAAGTCATTGGTAGGATCTTTATGCAAATTTTAAACTTGACCACCAAGGCTTGCAGCTTAGTAATCCACTTGCTAGACAACCACTTCCAAGAGGGTCTCTAAGGGAAACCTAAAAGGCAAATGGAATGCTCAAAAAATTGAAGACCTAGCCAAGTTGAATCCATGACAAATTTTGGGAGGTTAACGAGGTTGACATAGACCATTGGCTCTGCTTGTAACTATTGAAAAAGTACCAAGGTAAATATGTTGTTCACTCATGTGATGCCTAGGGGTGAATAACATTAAAAGTGGTCCCTAGTACTTTATAAAGATTGATGTACTTTATTTTAATAAAGTCACTTTATAAAAGGAAGTTTGAGTTATGTTTTTAATTTGACTTTATGAGATAATTAAAAGTGGGTGAAATATTTAATTGATCATTAATTATTTAAATGAGGTGAATTAAATTCATTTAATGAGAAAAGTTGAGCATTTAATGAGGGTCCTAGATATTAAAAAGTCAAGATCTAATCCTAGCCTTTGATTTCTAAGGAGTTGGTTACCTCAAACAAAACTAGGGAAAAGGCATTCATTCTTATTCATTGTTACCCAAGAGATTTGGAGAAAACAAGAGAGAAGAACAGAAGTCAAGAGGACAAGTTAAGAGAAGAAAGACCCTTGTACAATAATCAAGGAGCTGAGTGTAATATCCCAGATACTAATATTCTATTGTTTAACTATTCTAGGGCTTGCTTGTAGCCTCAAGATTTACAATAATACTGAATTAAAATGTGCATGCAAGGTGTCGTGCCAATGGCCCCAAATTATAGCTGAACTAGGGCAGAGTTTTGTAGGAAGAAGGTAAACACTTACCACTGATAATCAAGTTGAAGATACTCCAGAGATAAGACGCATGCATATAAAGCTGAGCTAGTGAAGTAATATTGCTCCTTTCCTGGTGTTGACGCCCAGCAGCATGAAACCCCCTCTTTCAATTAAATATGATGTTTTGGATGGAGTGACATGTTGGTGCCGAGATTTTGCCGAGGTGTAGATCTTCCCGTGCCGAAGAGAATGACCAGAGCATGCAGAGATTCTGAGCGCTCCAAGAGCCCTAGCGAATTGGTTTACCAGTCTAGTGCTCACGCCCCCAACCTCTTGGATCTACTGATAACTGCTCTAGATGAGTAAACCGGAAGCTAATGATCACCCAATGTAGTGGAGTGACCCTATTGGTGAAGGTGATGACAGTATACAAAAGATTAACCGGGATTCAAAGACCCAGTGAATACCTTGGGGTTTTCCTACTAAATACCCAGCTGCACATATCAACCTGCAAATAATCTTCCGGTGGATACTGAATTGCTGGATATGAATGAATACGATGAATGTTGTTGATAAACCTGGATGGTCTATCCTGAAAGAAACTAAGACAAATAGTTGCACTGTCGAACCCTTGTTAGCTGAAGGCGTCATCTTCAACCCCAGCTGTTGTGGCTGCATGTTGTGTTGCTGCTCAAAACTCCAAATCAACAATAATAATAATAGATAAACTCCTTGGTCCAATAACCCTTCTTAAATAGAATAGCATGTACTTTTAGGGTTTGCATGTCACTTTTAGGGTTTACGCTTCACTTTTGCATGCATGCAATTCTANTATTGAAGAAATAAGGCTCGCATGCTCCACATGCTTTATGATATGAACTCTCATGGCCTTCTTACTACACTGATGACTTAATAATACTAAATTGATATACCTTTCTGCTCCTAGTGCTATTAGCCCTCGGTTATTCCCTTTTCTTTAATACCCGCTCGAACCTATGGGAATAAAATTGGTTAACGGGTGTCTCAAGGTGGTTTAGTTGAAAGAGGACATTACAGTCCTCCCCACTCGAAATTGCTTGTCCTCAAGCAATCTCCGACCAATATACCGAATCATCTGTCCCTATCTCTTCTTGTTCATTTTTATCAACCAATTTATTCCGCTGCTGGGTGGCTTTTCTTTTTCTTCGAATTTGAGTTTTTTTCACCCATGCTCTGTATTCCCTCCTTGTATATTCTGAGGTACCTGTAGGTTGTGAGGATTGAACATGCTAGATTTGGTTCCTTGTCCAAATTCCCTAGGGCTCATCCTACCTTTGTCTAAAGGTCTACCCAGAAATCCCTTTTCATACCGTTGGTCCTTCCTTGAAGTCTTCTGTGTTGGAGTTGACCATTTTCTCGTGCGAGTCTTGTCCTCATGCCTGAATATGGTGGTAATCCCCTTTGTTGTGGCTGACCCTGAAGCTTCATTGGCCGTTCCCCTTAAGATAACCCTTGTCCTATCTGGTGCCAGGAACTCCATCTCTAATGTTTGGTAAGTGGTTGAGTATTTCCCAATTAAGTACAACCATTGTACTCCCAAAACAATGCTTGTGTCTGGCACATCTACCACATAAACGTCATCCAACAATGTATAATTCCCAAGTTGTACCTGTAACTGAGGAATCCTCTATGTGAATTTCATCCTGTGATTTCCAGCCATGACAACGGTAAAGCCCTCAAAGTCCTTGGTGGGAAATCTTTTCCTCTCTACCCAAGAGGCATCTATAAAGTTGTGGGTGGCCCCACCATCAATCAAAGCAATGGCACGTTGTCTCTAGATACTTCCCTTGATCCTGATAGTATGGAAGGTGGGGGCTACTGTGAGGGTAGCAATAGTGGCTCTCGATGGCAATTGTTCCAATTATGCACTGTGTAGTTCTCCATCCAGTTTCTGCTCCGACTCATCTTCCTCACTTCTATCTGGAAGTACTTCGATGAGGTGTACCTTCCCTTTACCCATACATCTGTGGCCGAGTACCCAAGGTTCTTTGCAATTGAAACATAAGTTCTTCCTTCTCAAATCTCGTCGTGTGTCCTCGTTCACCCATTCATCCTTTCCCTATTTTCTAGAAGATTGGTAGGTCTTTCCTTGTTTTCTGGGAGATTGGTAGGTTTTTGTGGTAGCTTGTTCTTTGGCACAGAATCTCGTAGGTCCAGAGTCCTACTGATAGCATCTTGCAAGGTAATTGGCCTGCAAGCCTTCACCCATCCGTGGAGGGGCTCGAATAGTGCCTCCATAAATAGCATAATCAACCGAGTCTCTGATATGTCAGATACCATAACTGCAACTCTCTGGAATTCGAATATGAATTTCTCTGCATTGCCTGTCTGCTTGAGCTGAGCAAGATCCCTAAAATGAATCTCTAGGTCCTTCTTATCAAAGCACTCCATGAGCCTCTGTGTGAAGTCATTGTAGGAAGTAATAGTGTTGTGATCCAATGTCACCAGTCCGTGGTACCACCACTCATGTGCTTCCTCGTCTAAATGTAAAGTAGCCAACTTGATTGCATTTGTCTCTATCATGGGGTTAAGTTGGAAGTAGGTGTCTAACTTTTGTACCCAAATCTTGGCTAAACAACTGGATGTCTCATCAAAGTTGGGAATAGTTAGTCTCCCCAATGTGCCTTGCAACTCAAAATTCTGATTGAATGCTCTATTGAACCCTCTTCGCCTACTCCTACTTTTCATGTTGCAAAAATCTGAGAAAGTCATGGCTGAATAGAACTCATGTCCCAAATCATTGTATTCCTGTAAGTAGGCTCCAAATGGTTCACTAGGTTCTACTGGCATGACAGGTCCTGCTACCGTATCTGCCAGGAAGTGAGGCATGGTAGGTATGATGGAAGGTCTGTTATATATATGGGGTGTGCTTTGCATATTAGTGTATGCATGCTTCCCACTACTACTTGTAGACCCTCTATCTACTAGTGAGAGAGATATATTGCTATGACCTGGTTCTGGTTTCGATGCCAATCTGTTTATTGCATGCAATACTTCCTTTTTCCCATTGGCTAGGTCATGCAATGCGTTTACTAAGCTACGAAACTCCATCATGTCTTCCTCTTCTCCTATTCCTTTCCCCCTGACAGAGTGTATACCTATTGGGTCCATGTCTAAGTTGGTATCTTCTAGTTGGATATCCTCAAATTGCTACTCCTCTATGTACCTACTCTTCCTTCTCTTATAGGTTACAAAAGTGTCTTATTTTGTATTCATTTACTTCTCATGTTCAAGCCCACAGCTGGTGAGGAACATGCTCTGATACCACTGTAATATCCTAGATACTGATATTCTACTGTTTAACTATTATAGGGCTTGTTTGTAGCCTCAAAATTTACAATAATACTAAATTAAAATGTGCATGTGAGGTGCTGTGCCAATGGCCTTAAATTATAGCTAAACTAGGGCAGAAGTTTTGTAGGAAGAAGGTATACACTTACCACTAATAATCAAGTTGAAGATACTCCAGATAAGACGCATGCATATAAAGTTGAGCTGGTGAAGTAATATTGCTCCTTTCCTAGTGTTGACGCCCAGCAACATGAAACCCCCTCTTTCAACTAAATATGGCATTTTTAATGGAGGGGTGACCTGTTAGTGCCGAGATTTTGCCGAGGTGTAGATCTTCCCATGCCGAAGAGAATGACTGAAGAATGCAGAGAGTTTGACCTCTCCAAGAGCCCTAGCAAATTGGTTTACCAATCTGCTGCTCACGCCCCCAACCTCTCGGATCTACTGATAACTGCTCCGGATGAGTAAACCGAAGGCTGATGGTCACCCAATGCAGTGGAGTGACCATGTCGATGAAGGTGATGACAGTATACGAAAGATAAACCAAGATTCAGAGACCCAGTGAATACCTTGGGGTTTTCCAGCTAAATCCCCAACTACACATATGAACCTGCAAATAATCTTTCAGTGGATACTGAATCGCTGGATATGGATGAATACGATGAATGTTGTTGATAAGCATGGATGGTCTATCCTGAAAGAGACTAGGGCAGATAGTTGCACTGTCGAACCCTCGTTAGCTGAAGGCGCCATCTTCAACCCCAACTACTGTGGTTGCACGCTGTGCTGCAACTCAAAACTCCAAATCAACAATAATAATAATAGATAAACTCTTTGGTCCAATAACCTTTTTTAAATAGAATAGCATGTACTTTTAGGGTTTGCATGTCACTTTTAGGGTTTATGCTTCACTTTTGAATGCATGCAATTTTAATTTCATGTTGACTTTAACATTGAAGAAATAAGGTCTGCATGTTCCGCATGCTTTATGATATGAACTCTAATGGCCTTCTTATTACACTGATGACTTAATAATACTGAATTGATTTACCTTTCTGCTCCTGGTGCTATTAGTCCTTAGTGATTCCCTTTTCTTTAGTACCCGCTCGAACCTATGGGAATAAAATAGGTTAACGAGTGTCTCATGGTGGTTTAGTTGAAAGGGGACATTACCCTGAGTATGAGCACAAATTCCAAGGTGAAGGGCACAATTTTCTAGGCACCATACAACAACATTTAATAGCACAAAAATCTAGGAGCAGTCGTACTGTACTAAACCGTATAGCAGCACAGAAATCGAGGCAGAGAGTTGGCACAAATATTGAGGTGATGTATTGCATTTAATGTTGTCAACAAACCATACAAAGAATCACGATTATCGAGGCCAAGTACTATTGTTATGCACAGAAGTCGAGGCAAAATTTAGGGACAAAATTAATGTTGAGTTTGCATGTTTTTTGAGGTCATACAGCAGTTTTGTGGTCACAGATTTCAAGGAAAAACTCTGTAATTTGGAATAGGTCGTACTATGATAGTTTGGCACAAATTTCAATAAGGTAATTGTGGAGATGAGTACTGCTGTTAATTTGTGTAATTATTCTCTGGAAGAAATAAAATCTCTCTCTAAAACAAGTTTTCCCTTCAGAATTTTATCCTGGACCAATTTGATCAAAAATCACCAAGTCAGATTTATGTGTGTGGCTGTTATAATTTTCTGTGGTTGAAACGTTTGAAAAAATTCCATGTGTTTCAAGTACAATGTATTTTTCATGCATGTAATGAGTTTTTACAGCTATGGGGTTTGGGCATTAAACTTTATGTGAGAAACTAAACTTGAACCAAGGTTGGGAATGCAAAAAAATTTAGTAACATTGAGTTTGGGCCCATTGACTGTTTGACGCTAAATCTAGGTAGAAGGTGTCCAAAAATTCCATACCTCAAGTCCAAGAAGTTTGATCTTCAAAGAGTGTTAGGAAAGAGTCTTCAACAAAATGGGCATTGACGAATTGCCCAATGTTGGGCTCCAAAAGAGGGATCCCTCAAATTATCCCTAGATCTACCTTAGAGCTTAGCAAATAACTAAGGGCTTTGATTTTCGACACATATACCATTGGGGCTAGAGGGCACCCCTACCAAATAGATTTGACCAACCCAATCTCCTCAAAAGAGCATTTGTTGATATCATGACAAATTGAAGCATTTGCATATAAGGTTTCAATGTTGAGGTTATGCCAACTCTAGGGCCTAAAGCATTACTAAGATGAAAGCCCATCCTATTGAAATTAGGGCTTTTTCATTAAAAAATTAAAAAAACTTGTACTTTAATACAAATTTAAACTTCAAAATAATACTGAAGTAAAAGTACAGCAATACTAAAAGTCTAACCAATAAAAGATAGAATTTTCATCTTTTTCAACTTTAACACTCACTAAGGATCACTGTGTTAAAAGTTAGGGTTTGAAACATAAAAACTAACAACTGCAGATATAGTAAAAGTACAACTGAAAAGAAAAATCACAACCTATAAAGCAAATGTAGTAATAAAATAAACCTACGTTGCGGGGGAGCACCCTCCCCCCTCCCCTTGCCCTCGCTCTGGAAGCTCGCTTCCAATCAAAGCAAGTCCAAAGCGTCCTCACAACGCACTTTCAAAATGCTCCGGTTCAGAAGCATTTTTGCAGAGCGCGCTCTCGCTAAAAAAAAACGCTCCTTGCCTCTATCCCGGAGCGATGATAGAGAAATCGGGAGCGTTGGTCCCTAAACGCACTCTCATCACTCTGACGCTTTAAGAAATGCTCCCGCATTTGCACCTGAGATCGCTCCCAAGAACGCTTTGGCGTCCAATCCGCAACTTGAGGGGAAACCCAATTTTCTCTTTTCTGGAGGGGTTTGCTTGGCCCAACCTCATTTGAGTTCATTGTTGCCATTTGATTCATGTTTGCAAGATTTTGTGGAGCTTGGAGTAAATTTGGAGATTCGGTGAAAAGTTTGGAGTCAAAAGAAAGATTAGAGGGTGGCATTTGCAATAGCATGGAGAGGAAATTGAAAGTTGCCATAGGGTTCAACCACCATTGGAGAGCCAAAGAGGTAGGCTCTCAACTCATTCTTGGTTTTTTTTCCTTATAAACTTGTATTTATTTATGGCTTGAATGGTTGTAGGTTTTCTTCTCCTACTCTTTCCCATTCTTTCTCCCTCATTCCATTGCAGGCAAAGAGTTATTCTCTAAATCACTAGAAGACTACAAGCATGATGATGGGTATGTCAATGTGGTTTCTCCTTTTGGTTCCATTGTTTACTATGATGGTGTTGATTGGAAACCGGACGAGAAATGATGAAGAGGATGAAGAAGTGGGTAGTGGCAAATATCAGGGAGAGGTGGGAAAGAAAGAGGAGGATGAGAAAAATGATAGTGATGGTGGTGATGGAAAGACAACCAAACACCCTTGTGGAAATATGTCACAAAGCTTGTAGGAGGGAGAGGGGGTGGAACCTCAAAATTTACATGCCCCCATTGTGGAGTAACTTACACAGGTTCATATACCCGTGTGAGAAAGCACTTATGTGGGGTTATGCCATGGGATGCAAACAAGACTATAGGAGTCAAAATTTGTACACAAGTGCCATCAAGTGACAAAGCCAAATATAAGAGTAAAGAGGAGGAAGCACAATCTCTATCTAAGAAAACAAGGGTTGAACATGATACCGCAAGCTCACATAGAACATTCGATGCTTGATCCCCATCCACCCATGGCAGTGGATTTTCTCCCTCACATTCAGGGCATAGAACAATATCAAATTTCCTTGACTAAGGTGGTAGGGATGATGTGGATGCAAAAGTGTTTCGATTTCTCTATGCATGTGGCATACCATTCAATGTTGTTCGCTCACCCTATTGGCATGAAATGGTTGAAGGCATCCGAAGTGCCCTTGCAAGATACAAGAGCCCCGGGTATGACAAAGCTAGAACCATGGGACTTGATAAGGAAAAATCCAAGATCCAAAATGCTTTGAGGCAATTCACAAATTCTTGAAATAAATATGGGGTATCCATTGTATCTGATAGTTGGACAAATGTAAAGGTAAAGCCATTGATAAATATTCTTGTGATGTCCGCTAGTGGTGCAATCTTCCTTTCATCCCATGACTACTCGAATCAGTTCAAGACCAGCATCAATATTGCAGAAGCCTTAATTAAAACCATTGAATCTATTGGGTCATACAATGTCATCCAGGTCATCACTGATAATGCTGCTAATTATAAAGCAACGAGAGCAATCATTGAGGATAGATACCCCAATATATTTTGGTTCGGGTGTTTGGTTCACACATTGAACCTTTTGATGCATGGCATTATTAAGATGGAGAATGATTATAAATGGATTGGTTCATTGTAAAAAAAAGGCAAGCACATGATAAGATTTATTACCAATCATAGTAATGCCTGTCACATTTTCCACAATCACTCAAGGTTGGAGCTTTTGAGGCTTACAAAGACTAGATTTGGTATCTATTACCTTACCTTTAGGCGCCTTTAAAGGTAAGAGAGGCATTGGCTAGTAGGGTACCAAGTGATTCAAGTCAGGTTTTGAAAGACAAGGTTGCATCCGCATCTGAGAGGCATGAATTTCAGGAGATGGAGGACATTGTTCTTGATGGTCAGTTTTGGGTGAGTGTCAGGTATGTGTTGCAATTCACCCAGCCCAATTATAACACGATTCAGTTTGCAGATACTGATCAACCGGTAATTGGGGAGGTGTAGAAGCAAATGGATACAATGCTAGGCCAAATAAAAGATATTGTTGAGCTAAAAGATGCCATCTTGTATGAGCATATTCAAAAGCATGTGGTCAAAAGGTGGGATAAACTTAATGTTCCACTCCATGCCTTAGCCTATGTCCTTACACCAAAATATTGTTCTCCATCTTGGTTGGCCAAACTGGCATCTGGGGGTGGGGTCAGGAGAAAACCCCACACATATCCAAATGTCGAAGTTGGGTACATGCAAGTTATAGACAAGTTGGTCCTTGATGAAGAGGATAGCACCATATTGTGTGCTGAATTGAGCAAATACCTTAGTCAACATGGGGTGTTCGCTAGTTTGAATACAAATAAAGATCGAGATAGATTGGTTCCTATCAAATGGTGGAACATGTATGGCTCTACCACCACACAGTAGCATAAATTGGCCCTCAAAGTGCTTTCATAGGTGGTAAACAGTTCTTCTGTGAAGAGGTGTTGGAACACCTATAGCTTCATCCACAGTGTGAAAAGAAACAATCTTAATGAAAACCGGGAAGAAAGCTTGTTTTTTGTACACTACAACTTGAGGTTGTTATCTCATTATTGTGAACGTGCCAAAAATGATGGATCATATCTCACTTGGGACAAAAACCCAAAGGAGAACAATTTGGAGGATGGAGCCATGGTTTTAGAGCACTTGGAAGCTAAACATTTGGGTGATGATGATGGTGACCGTGTAGCAGCAGCAGTAGCAACAGAGATGCCACCCCCTTCTAGTAGCAGTGTTAGACCTATCCCACCTATACCAGTTTTTCCTCTAGCTTCACAACCTCCATCCTCCCGTGGGGGTCATGTAGCTATTGGACACGGTTCACATCCACTTTCACCTACTAAGGATGAGGAGGCTAGTAGTACTCAAAGATCATGGGAAAAGAAATTAGAAGTTTCTCGTGGCAAGAGGAAAAATTAGTTCTTGTCGTTTTCTAGTTTTTCATTACTTGGCAAATTGTAACGATTGACTTTTTATTATTTCTTATTGTGACTCTATGACTATTAAATATTTTGAAAACATTATATGAAACTTGAACCTACCTTCGAATTTCATTGCTTAAAACTTTGCACTATTGAGTATTGACCACATAATAGCATATTATAACTGTTTGAAGTTTGAACTTTAGTCATTACTAATGAATATGTGCTTCGTGAATCGTTTCATTTCATGGTTGATCATTCGATGTTGTATGCTATAGTTTGGTAATTTTTGTTACATGAGATATGAGTTTGAAACTTGATGAGTCATGACTCATGAATCATGACAAATGTTATTTATTGAAAATGCTTGAAGTTATGGTTGATGTTATGGTCGATGGTTGATCATTTAATGACAATGTTATTGTAACTACTAGAATCCTAGGACCTAGATGATTGATGTTATATAGTTTAATCCATGTTTTTATGCTTTTTGTAACTAATTCAACATTCTACATGGTTTTGATGACATATATGCATCAAAATATATAAAAATATATATTATACAAAAACACTCCCACCTCATAAGCTTTTGAAAATTTCGCTTTTCGCTTTGCTCCTGCTTCCCACTTCACACTCCCGCTCTGCGCCCCCAACAACATAGAAGTAAACTAACTAAAAGAAAACAAAAGAAACAAGTCTGATAACTTACTTGATGAGTTGGACCTTCCTTATACTCGAAAATTACTTTCAAAACAGATCTTGTCTCTCAGAGACAAGTTAATAAATGGAACAAGTAACTAACCCTTACTTGAGGTTAATCACATACCAGAGAGAGAGAGAGAGAGAGAGAGAGGGATAAAGTGTTGTAGGATAGGGCTAGACAATTACAGTAGGAAGTGCAGCAGCTCAAGATCAACCCTAAGATGTTAACCAAGACATCCAACAAGTGTCCAACTAGGAATGGCAGCCTCAAGCATCTCACAACTAAGTATGGCATCCTTAAACCCTTTCTACAGTAGATGACAATCCTTAGGACAGTCACACAACTAGCCCAAACAACCCTAAACAATTAACAACACCCTTCAAACAGGCAGAGATAGTCTTCTAGAGCAACGACAACCTCAAGGAAGCCTAAACAGGCAACGGTACCCTCACAATGAGCAACAGCAGCCTCAAGGAGGCCTAAGCAGGCAACAGCTCACTCAAACAGCCCACACATAGGCTGGGGCCCACTCAAACAACCCACACATAGGCAGCGAATCACTCAAATAGCCCATGGCACCCTCCCAACAGCGAGCAGCAGCAGCAACAACACCCTTCTAACACAGTAGCAACACCTTCAAACAAGGTAAGGCTGCCTCAAACAAACAGAAGCACCCTCAAACAAGGTACATCAGCCTAAAAACATAGTACAACAGCTTCAAAACAAAGTACAACTCAATCGTGTGGAGGGAGAAGCAAACAACTGTTGAAAGCCCAAAACGAGAGAGCAATCAAGCAAGAGAAGTCTGGAAACCCTAGACGTCACCCAAATAAGCATGCATCAAACCCTATATCAGACATAAGCAATCAAATCTCAGATCTCATCTTCAAGACACACTTACAATGAAGGCTTAGACTTGTATTTATAACCTTTAAGGACTCCTAGAATGTTCTACCTTCTAATCCTTCATTGACTTTAGGGTTACTCTACAAAGGTCAATACATCATAACATTGAGGGTTAAATATAAAATATAAATTAATGTTAAGACATCGTAACAAAACGTTATGGCACGACACTTAAAAACAAAGTACCAACAAGGGAGAGGTCAACAAGGGCTAACCACAAGTCAACAAAAGGTGTAACAACAAGATGGAAAGACAACCCTTCTAACCACAAGGAAAAGCAAACAAACTTTTATCTCTCTCTCTCAATGTATGTGATCCACAATTGCTCCATACAATAACTAGAAGTTTCATCATCACCATATAAGGAAGGTTCACACTAGATGATGTGATCCTTTGGTCCTCCTAACTATTCCTAAAGGTCAAGTGCTAGTGACTTCATCAAGAGGTGGCCAGTCCCTTAATGAAACAACCTCGCTTAACCATCTAGGAGAGGAGGGCATCACACATCATCATCTTGGGTAACTGACCAAGATCCACCTAGTTAACTGACCAAGAATACACCGAGAGGACCTACTGGGTCTTAGACCAAGAATCTGCCTGGTCCCAGACCAGAATGTCTCTCTCTGCCTACAGGATCTGCTTGGTCTTTATGACCAAGAAACCGTCTAGTCCCTGACCAGAAATGCCCTAGAAATAGATATGGGCCCTAGCCACATGCTAAGGACTTTGCCATGGCTCTAACCTACTTGGTCCCAGACCAAGAACCCCAGTAGACTGTTGGGGGCCCTAGGGTACCTACTAGGGACTTACACTGCCTGTTTAACTGACCAAGAACCCTAGTTAGCTGACTAGGGTTCCATACTCCTAGAGAATGGCTCCTGCAACTGCATTATCTTTAACACCCCCTCTCAGCAAGAGAGGCATTCTCAGCAGCACTAAGCTTGTCTCGATAAATCCAGACTTCATCGTGGACAAAGGCTTAGTCAACACATCAGTAATCTGTCTATCTAGCATAACATACTACACCATGTCCCTGACATAGTGATACCTCCTCTCAATGTGTTTCAACCTGTCATAGAATACAGGATTTTCTGAGAGCTTCGAACAGCTCTAGATATCAGCAAGAAGCTTGATCTCATAGATTTACTTGGAAGTTATAACTGACTTCCCTTATTGGCTGAGAACCACTTTCCACATGTCATTTTCCATTATTAACTACAGTTCTTCTATCATAGCATCTTTCCAAACCTGTTGTTTGGTTGCCTCCTCATAAGTGGAGGATTCTGAATCAGTGACGTGGCTCACACTAGAGCACACTTGAAGCCTCTCAATAGCCTCCTCAATGAGATCAACTGAAGGATTCCTGGCCTTCTCCCTCTGCTTATTTGAACGATATGACTCATACGCTGAACTTTCTTGCACTTCCATGTATGGGTCACTGGAGGACTCTCTAGACTGATTGAAGGTCACATTCCTATTTTTTTTCTGCAATCCCATTCTGTTGGGGATTAAAGAGCACAGTTGGCTCCCTCTTGATCTCTAAATTCTAACAGGGGTCATCCTCTCTTTCATTACTTGTGACCATCATTTTGTGGCATTGTGCCACAGTTCGCTGTAATGAACATAAAATAAAGATAATAATTAAATAATTTATAGTTAGGTTAGTATGAAAGGAGGCGTCGTCTAATCATGAATGTCCAAGCCATATTTAAGGCCAAGACATCATTGTAATATTCATTATCTAATACATTATTATATTTTATCATTCAAAATGATAGTCAGATTCGACTAATAACACTCCAACCAGATACGGTTGCTCCATTTGGTATCAGATCTTTTAGCTCCTCCCCTCGGAGCTCGAATTCGGCTCCTCATTCTACTCTCTCCATCGCTCATCCTTCAACCATCCTCACGCCTCCTTCGATTAGTATCTGCTCGTTTCCTCACGCTCCATTCTTCTCCACCTCTCATCGGCTCCACTCCCCAACACTACTCCCTCTCCGCTCCTCACTCTTCCACGCGGCATTCTCCACACCACACCTACCTACCCTCTCCATCCTCCTAACCACACTGTAGCTCTACCATATCTATTCTCCCCTCCACATGTCCCTCCTGCACATCCCCACTTCACCCTACCTTCATCCCCGCGTGCAGCTCCACATCTGCTTTCCCCTTCATCTTCTACCTGTGCATTCTTGCTGCTGCTGTCGCGCACGCCCAGCTCCTCTCCTAGTCGCGTGCTCCTAGCTCCATTATCTCCACCTGTGCTCTCCTCCTTCCACCCATCACCCATCCTGCTGCTCCAATGATCGCTTGCCTCCCTCCCTGTCAAACTTCTGCCCACGTCCACCTACTGCGCTCTACCAACTGCGCGCTGCCACCTGCCCGCCACCATACAGCCGCACGCTGCCACCCTCTATTGCATGTTTCCTGCCTCATACTCCTCACTGCCGCCTTTGACCTTGCTCGCCAGGCTTCCCTCCTTGCGGACTACGCTTCCACTACTTGCTTATTGGCCGCTCCCTCCTCCCTCGTGAAACCTTCCGTCATCCCCACCGCCGCTACCTTTCTGCCCTCCTTCACGCTAAACCTAATCCTCCACTAAAGCTTTCCCACACAATTTAAAAAAAAANATAATATTATTATTAAATATAATATTATTATTACAATATTTATTTTATTAAAAAAAACATATTACCCAACCTTATAAGAAAAATATAATAATAATAATATTAATTAATTAATTAATAATAATAATAATATTAATTAATTAATATATTATTATTCAAATTGCACCTCAAAAGCCAAAATAACGTTGAAATACACACCTCCACATACAAGGTCCAAGACCATGGTCAAACTGAAAGAAAAAATCGAAAAAATGGAGGACATCAAGTCCCTTGTTGCTAACCAAAAAGGCTTGAAGGAAGAGATGCAAAATAAAAATACAGTACTCAAAGACGAGCTTGTTCTGGTACTAGAAAGAAGGCTGGATGAAAATTTTGACATCCTAAACGAAAAACAAAAAGACTTGGATGACAAAATGAGTGCCATGACTCGAAACATAAACACCTTAACACAGAACATGAGCACCATGACGCAGAACCATAATACATTAATCGAGGTGTTACAAAGACTAATGCCTAAGACAGACCAAGTCAGCAGTCCAGACCAGACATGCTAAAGGCACCAATTCATATTTCCACACAGGAAGCACTTACCAAGAATCAAGAAGAATTACAAAAAGAAATAAAGATTAACAATGTGACACTTAAGCAAGAGATAGAAACAAAAGTACTGCCACATATGGAGGCACGATTAACAGCAAAATAGACGCTATTAGTAAGATAGTAGAGAATAAAAAGGCTAAAAGTCACCGCCAACAATGAAGCAATTCAAATATGTCACTTTCATCGTCCAGTAGTTTCGAGCCACCATCAAACAATAAGGCAAAAGGAAATCAATATCGTCCTTACAAAGTGTACCCACCTAAGGCAAAAATAGAGTTGTCGAAATACAATGGGAGTGAAGACCAATGCGTTGCTTGGCTAAACAAAGCAAAATAATACTTCGACATTTACAATATTCAATCTGATGAGGAGAAGGTGAAATATACGTCAATGCACATGGAAGGGTACGCCTATAATTGGTACTTATGGTGGAGGAGAGATAATTTTACCTATACCTGGAACTTGTTCAAAAATGATTTTTTTAATAGGTTTCAAGGAATCAAAGAAGATGAATTTTTCAGTAAACTTACCAGATTACAACAGGTTGGAAGCGTTGAGGAATTCACACATCAGTGGGAATCCTTATCGACACGAGTATTTGGTTTGTCTAACAAGCAAAGACTCGAAACCTATTTAGGGGGTCTTAAACCATACCTCCAAAAAGAGTTAAAGTTATATGACATACCTAACATAGAAGTAGCAAGACATAAAGCAAAAGCCGCAGAACACAAATTGGAAGGAATAAAAGCAAGAGGCGATATCCATTATCGACAAGAAAAAGAGACACAATGTAGGTACTGTGCAGATACTTGGTCTCCTGGCCATCAATGCCACAAACATCAATCATATGCCTATGAAATGGAAAATAGATCAAAGTCATCTAACGGTTACTATGATAATAATAAAAAAGAAGGAAAACATATGTCATCGATGCAGTGATGACTAGACCCCAGGCCATAAATGTAGGAACAATCAAACAATACAATGCAGAATCACCAGTGGACAGGAAGTGCAAGTCTCTCCACCAAAAATCTCGCCCGATTCTAAAACCGACACCGATTCAGAATGAAGGATGACATTAGGAAATACTCAAGCTTTGAGGACAAAGCTCCCTTAAAGCGAGTGGCAATGTAATGAACATAAAATAAAGATAATAATTAAATAATTTATAGTTAGGTTAGAATGAACGGAAGCGTCTCCTCATCATGAATGTCCAAGCCATATTTAAGGCCAAGACATCATTGTAATATTCATCATCTAATACATTATTATATTTTATCATTCAAAATGATAGTCGGATTCGACTAATAACACTCCAACTGGATACAGTTGCTCCATTCACGTTGAACAACATGCCCTGAAACCTTATAAAGGTTGCCTTCATAGACCCCAATTACAATGGCCGAACTCATGTTTCCATCCTTCTGGTTGCTCCATTCGCGTTGAACAACATGCCCTGAAACCTTATAAAGGTTGCCTTCATAGACCCCAATTACAATGGTTGAACTCATGTTTCCATCCTTGGGCCACATCGGGGCCTTTTCGTCTAAGAAGGCTACAATGAACACTTTGTCCTGTAGAACTGCCACTAAAAGAAGATTCCTCTTTAATCCAGGAACATATAAAGTTTCCTCAATGTGCATAAACATACCCAAATCAAGCTAGAAAGAGGATGAACCAATTCCTCTTATGGCATAGGTACTATCATCTCCCAGTTCCACTTTCACATTGGACTTCTTGTCCTTGTAATCTGCAAGAGCCTTCCTGAATCTAGTCATATGCTTGGAGGCTCCACTATCTATCCACCAAGAATCTATTAAGTTTGAGATGGAACCTACGAGTGTTGAAACCAGGTAATATTCTTTTTGTTCTTGATTTTCGTTGTAGCTCTTCCTCTTCTGCTGCAGTTGAGTCATGGTACTTGTTTTTCTACCAATTCTTGTTAGGAGGTTTCTTATAATTGTTTGCAAAATGACCAAACTTGCTACAACTATAACACCTTACCTTTGACATATTAAAACGCTTACCTAGAGGTCCCTTACCTTTGTCCTTGTGCTGAGGTAATCTTCTTCCCTTCTTTGTCTTGGCAACAATTGCATAATCCTTTTCTGTGGGAAGCCCAGTTCTGCACTAAATCCTTCCTTCTTCTTCTAAACAATCATGCCACAACCTATCAAAGGTTGGTTGAATCTCTCTTCCATTGATTGCAGCCAAAAATGTCTCCCAAGACTCAGGAAGGCAATCTATTGTTGTCTACACAAGGTCATCATCTTCTACTTTAACCCCAATGGCCACGAGTTGATCTCTTATCTGAGAGATCTTGGAGAAGAAAGTGGCAATTGGCTCATCCTTCTCCATCTTTTCAATGAACGAAGCTGCTTTTTCAAAACCGTCTTCTAAGTAGGGGCCTTCTTTTCATAGAGATTTGCTAGGGCACCAAAAGACTATTTAGTTGATCTCAAAGGAGCTATCACTAGCATCAAATTATCTTTTACTGAATAAAAAATGATTCTATTTGCCTTGGCTTGCTTCTTCTTAAATGTTGCTCTTCCTTGATTTGTTGAGGTCTCTTCCACAACCCTAGTAACCAAATCATCCAAGTCACTTTCCTCTAGGATATTCAAAACCTTGGCCTTCCAAGCATTGAATTTTGAGGCTCCTTCAAGCCTGTCTTCTGACTTAACTGAAGAAGATGTCGTCTTCAAACCCTCACTGCCAACCTGTTGAAATTTGTTAAGAAACCTTGGCAGACAAGTTAGATAAAGTTCAAGCCCTTACCTTAAAATCTATGTAGACTCTGTTAGGCTGCAAAAAACTGAGTTAGCTACAAACCCTAAGCTCTAATACCACATTGAAATTAGGGCTTTTTCATAAAAACTTAAAACTTGTACTTTAATGCAAATTTAAACTTCAAAATAATACTGAAATAAAAGTACAGCAGTAGCAAAAGTCTAACCAATAAAAGATATAATTTTCATCCCTTTCAACTTTAACACTCACTAAGGATCACTGTGTTAAAGTTAGGGTTTGAAACATAAAAACTAACAACTGTAGATACAGTAAAAGTACAACTGAATTCTGAAACAAAATCACAACTTGTACAGCAGCAGTAGAAATAAAGTAAACTAACTAAAAAAAACAAAAGAAACAATTATGGTAACTTACATGATGAGTTGAACCTTCCTTATGCTCTGAATTTACTTTCAGAATAGATCTTGTCTCTCAGAGACCAGTGAATAAAAGAAATAAGTAACTAGCCCTTACCTGAGGGTAATCACATACCTGAGAGATAGAGACGGATAAAGTGTTGTAGGATAGGGTTAGACAATTACAATAGGAAGTGCAACAACTCAAAATCAACCCCAAGATTTTAACCAAGACAACCAAGAAGTGTCCAACTAGGAATGGAAACCTCAAGCATCTCACAACTGAGTATGGCAGCCTTAAACTCTTTCTACAGTAGATGACAGTCCTTAGGACAGTCACACAACAAGCCCAAACAACCCTAAACAATTAACAGCACCCTTCTAACAGGAAGAAGTAGTCTTCTAGAGCAGCGACACCCTCACAAAGAGTAGCGGCACCCTCAAGGAGGCCTAAACAGGCAGTGGTAGCCTTACACTAAGCAGCAGCGCCCTCAAGGAGGCCTAAGAAGGCATTGTCTCACTTAAACAGCACACACACAAGTAGCGGCCCACACACAAGCAGCAAATCACTCAAATAGCCCACGACACCCTCTCAACAGCAAGCAGCGAAACCCTTCAAACACAATAGCAACACCTTCAAATAGGGTAAGGTTGCCTCAAACAAACAAAAGCACCCTCAAACAAGGTACAACGGCCTAAAAACATAGTACAACAGCTTCAAAACAAAGTACAACTCACAAGTGTGGAGGAGGGAGAAGCAAACAGTGGCTGGAAGCCCAAATCAAGAGAGCGCTCAAGCAAGAGAAGTCTAGAAACCCTAGACATCACCCAAATAAGTATGCATCAAACCCTAGATCAGACATAAGCAATCAGATCTCAGATCTCATCTTCAAGGCACACTTACAATGAAGGCTTAAACTCATATTTATAACCTTTAAGGACTCCTTGAAGGTTCTACCTTCTAATCCTTCATTGACTTTAGGGATACTCTACAAAGGTCAAGACATCATAACAATAAGGAGGGTAAAATATAAAATATAAATTAATGTTAAGACAACATAACAAAGGATTAAGGTACCACACTCAAAAGGGGCGCTAGCACAAAGAACCAACAAGAGAGAGGTCAACAAAGGCTAACTACAAGTCAACAAAAGGTGTCACAACAAGGTGGGAAGACAACCCTTCTAACCACAATTTAAAGCAAACAAACTTGTCTCTCTCAATGTATGTGGTCCACAAGTGTTCCATATAATAATTGGAAGTTTTATCATCATCATATAAGGAAGGTTCACACTGGATGATGTAATCCTCTAGTCCTCCTGACTGCACCTAAAGGCCAAGTGCTAGTGACTTCATCAAGGGGTAGCCAGTCCCTTGATGAAACAACCTAGCTCAACCATCTAGGAGAGGATGGCATCACACATCATTATCTTGGTTAACAGAGCAAGATCCACCCGGATAACTAACTAAGAACACACCTACATGATCTGCTTGGTCCTAGACCAAGAAACTGTCTGGTCCTTGACCAGAATGCCCTGGAGACAAGTAGGGGCCCTATCCACAAGCTAAGGACTTTACCATGGCTCTAACCTGCTTGGTCCCAAACCAAGAACCCCGGTATACTGTTGGGGGGCCTAGGGTACCTACGAGGGACTTACATTGCCTAGTTAACTGATAAGGAACCCTAGTTAACTAACTAGGGTGCCATCCTCCTAAAAAATGGCTCTCGTAGCTACATTATCTTTAACACATCCTACTCAGTCATATGCTTTCTCAAAATTAATTTTGATAAACAAGACATTGGGCTTAGATAATTTGGCTGGCATTGCCGAGGATAACTGTCTGGTCCCTGACCAGAATGCCCTGGAGATAGGTAGGGGCCCTAGCCACAAGCTAAGGACTTTTCCATCGCTCTAACTTGCTTGGTCCCAAACCAAGACCCCTAGTATACTGATGGGGGCCCTACGGTACCTGCGAGGGACTTACATTACCTGGTTAACTGATAAGGAACCCTAGTTAACTAAATAGGGTGTCATCCTCCTAAAAAATGACTCTCGTAGCTACATTATCTTTAACACATCCTACTCAGTCATATGCTTTCTCAAAATTAATTTTGATAAACAAGGCATTGGGCTTAGATAATTTGGTTGGCATTGCCAAGGATAATTGTCTGGTCCATGACCAGAATGCCCTAGAGACAGGTAGGGGGCCTAGCCACAAGCTAAGGACTTTGCCATGGCTCTAACCTGCTTGGTCTCAAACCAAGAACCCCAATATACTGTTGGGGGCCCTATGGTACCTATGATGGACTTACATTGCCTGGATAACTGATAAGGACCCTAGTTAACTAACTAGGGTGCCATCCTCCTAAAAAATGGCTCTCGTAGCTATATTATCTTTAACACATCCTACTCAATCATATGCTTTCTCAAAATTAATTTTGATAAAGAAGGCATTGGGCTTAGATCATTTGGCTAGCATTGCCGAGGATATACGGCCCATATGCTAACCCAGTCTACTCAAGCCGAACAATCTTGGAGAGGATTTATATGATCATCCATAAGGCCAAGTATTAAGCAAAGTGATGGGCCTCTACTTAGTAATTATCTCCAAGTCGCTCATTTTCACTTGGTGAGTTTTAATTCGATTCGAGAACATGCCTTCATGGCTAGTGGTGGACAAGGCAGATTTTTACTTTGGCATCAAAGGTATGGCCATCTCCATTTGCATTATCTTTCTTTTTGAATACTACAAAAATGTTGGATGGTCTCCCAAATACTTTGGAAAAACAAGAGATTCTTTGTCCAGCATGTCTTGCAAGGAAGTAGCATAGAATACCTTTTGAGGAAGGAAAGGATTGGAGAGCCAAAGTACTTAATGAATTAATTCATGTTGATATATGTGGACAAATGAAAACAATATCATTGTCCAATGCTTAGTAGTTTTTGTTATTTGTAGATAACTTTTCAAACAAATGTGAGTACATTTCCAAGTAAAAAATCAAATGCATTTTCCAAGTTCCAAGAATTTAAAGCTATGGTATCAAACTCTGGTTGTGAAGAAAAAAGGTTGAACGTAAGTGAAGTCCTTTGAGACTAGCTTGTCCAATGATGGTCTATGGAACTGCATTCAAGATCAGAGAAATTTGAAGTTGAAATTACTGTACAAATATAATTTTAAAGGGCCTTGTGAATTTAATTTTTGCAGGTTGTATGATTTGGTGGAAGACCATACAAATTGAAATGAAGTACTGTACCAATTGTTGTGATCAACCGTCATACCGTGTTTTCAAAGGAGAAGGGTAAACTTCTCAAAGTTATGATAACAAGAACTTCCTCTTCCATCTTCCTATCAATAGCCTTTAGCCCATCTCTAATACCATTAATCTTCAATAAGCTATGTAGCCAAGGTACCTGTTATCCCTAAAGTTGAACCTAGACTACAGGGGTTCAAGCTTAAGGAAATCTTTTTCAACAATGTACAAATCAATGAAATCAAAGCTGTTGGTAGAATCACACAGTTATCAATGGACTAAGCTGGTATGAAATTAAAGCTAGTGGAAAAAATCATACAATTATCACTGAAATAGGCTGGTACAACATAAAAGCTATAAGTAAAATCAAACAATCATTGAAGAAGTAGGCTGGTAAGTCAATCAGAGCTACAATAGAATAAAAAAGGAACTGTATAACATAAAATAACACACAAAGTTCAATATCAAGGTTACTACGATCACAAAGTCATGAGATGAACTTGTCTCTGTTTTTAGAAACTATAAGGACAATTGCATTTCAATAAAAGCATCACTGTAATGGAATAAGGAGACCATATACATGATAAGTCATAAGAAAGACAATTTATAACATACAAAGACAAACCAAAACCATGCTCATTCAAAGTAGAACCTGTTATAGAAGCTGTAGAGTATTCATGTTATACAGACAGTGGTTTAAATCTGGGCATCCATAGCTCCAAAATTCCAACCCCCAGTCCTCTTCTGAGAGGAAGAGGTCCTCTTTTGCCCATAGGCCTACAATAACTAAATAGCTTTAGAAACAAAACAGATTTGTTTTAGATCCTACATTCTTGCTAACTGATCCTAAGATCTTGCTATGAATCATCCCT
>LPNX010613685.1:208041-225353 GCA_001517045.1 Pseudotsuga menziesii
CTATGACTGAAATGTGGCAGTTCTTTCCCAATGGCAAATAGCTTCTCCAATAAATGTATAACACTTTGCAGGCTGGTCCGGTGGTATTTCGGTGATCTTGAATGCTCTTTTCATAACGACAAGCGTGACAATAAATAAGCAGCAATCACCATTCCCGTCCTCTGTCAATTCCTTAATGCCAAGTAGCAATGGACTGCCATGTTTACATGCAACCAACTCATTAGGGTAGTGTGGACTTTTGAAAATAAGAGCATAGGCTCCTTCAAGTCGCCTCATAACCTCCATAACAACTTGGCTGAAAGGAACATTCTCACTATCTTCTCCATCATTCATCGTTTGCTCTGATAGCCTGTCAAAGACAAACTTTGCCAATTTTGGAATACTTCTGTATCAGTATCTGATTCAAACACAAAACCATGTCGAAGTAGAGTCTCCTTCAGAACCACGTAATTGGTAATGATACCGTTGTGAACAACCAAAAATTCATTTTCATTTCCAGAAGACTGAGGATGACTGTTTCTAGGAGAAGGAGCTCCGTGGGTCGCCCAACGTGTATGAGCAATCCCCACGTGGTTTGTGAATAATTCCTCCAGATCCAAGTCTGTTGCATCCGCCTCTTCATAGACCGACCTGACCAACTGATCGATCTTGCCCTCCTAGCGAAACACCAAAGGGGGCAAAATCCGTACTGGCATCCACCATCTTTGGATTCATTTATTGGGTGTGAATCAATTGAAATTCCTGCGGAGTCATAGCCTCTGTACTCAAGCCTTCTCAGGCCATTGAAGAGAAGCTCAAGGATGTATCTCCTCTCTCTGGACACACAGTAATTCAGGTAGGCAAATACACCACACATGTTCTCACAGCCCACCAAAATAAGGATGGCCACAGAGTAAGAAGTGAGAATTCCCGAGAGATCTACAAAGCTATCAATGATTTTGCATTAAGCATTTCCACAAATAGAGTTCTAACATTAGAGGAGCAATCCCGGTGACAGAATTTCGAGGTTGGGCATGTTTAGGTAGCAATTTGAAAGTTGAAACTCTAACATATACATTTGGCATTGGTGTGGGTTTCTTGGAATTTGTCTGAGAAAATGAGATCGGGGACTCGCAAAGCAAAATTGGGGGAAGTTATTTGAGAGCCAACTGTCCATTGCCCAATCCTCATAAGATTTACCAGACTTTTTAAACCTCTCTGCCCACTTCAAGAAATCAGAGGCTCTCCATAAGAAAGGAGCAGGTCCTTTCTCTCTTTGTAACGATTCCATGTATCCACCACGGTGTGCTGCCAGAATGCCCTTCAAACTGAGTGGTCACTTTGACATTTGAATGCTGCCAGAAACTGAAATTTGCTGGAGCAGATCTGATGATAACAGTACCCGTACCCAAGGGTAGGGTAAACGTACACGTACTGGGTACTTGGGTACTCCTAGGGTACGTCTCCTGACGTACCCTATATTGGGTCCATGTACCCGAGACTCCGTTATGAAAAAGGGGTACTTACAGGCGAAATGGTACACCATACCCTGTGTTTGGGTACTTCGTACCCCATGTTTGGGTATTTCGGGGGTATGGTCAACTCAATAAAATGCAATCCATTGGGGAAAATGTAATGACTTCCCACTAAATCTGAACTAAGTTTTTGCTAACTACGTATGGAGTCTGGTTTAGGACTTATGTCAAACACTTTACAACTGTTCAAATTCCACTAAATATTGTCCTAATCTGGTAGATTGATTTTACATTGAATTACAATGAATGTTTTTATGGGTTTGTGTTCAGCACTCATGGAACATAATTTGACTACCAAATATGCACATAAAAAATATACATATGTATTTAATACTGAGAAATACACTCACTCAACACAAGAATATATTTGGCAATTTGCAATTTTTTATTGCCTGTAACAGTAGTACAAATAGGTGTTTAAAATAAGATTTCAAGTGTACCTTCATGTCTGAGTTTGATTGTCTATTACGGCTTTCCGGTACAATGATTTATCAAATTTTATGTAACTTCCAGTCTTCCAATTGATATCTATTGAGTCTTATGATTTATCAAATTTTATGTTTCAAATTTCAAATTTTCAATCTGAATGTTCATTGTTCCAATAATCATCCAATTTATAATTATGAATCATGATTCATAATTTATGAAGAAATCTATATGCATGTATGATGTGACTATGACTATGATATATATATATATATATATATATATATACAGTACCCCCAACGTACCCAAGTATCATTTTTCAAAAATTGGCGTCCCCGTAACCGTACCCGTCCCCGTACTCATACCCAAGTTTCCTGGCAACTTAGTCAATGTTATCTAGAAGAAAATCTTGTTCTTCCATCTTAATAGAAAACAAAATATTCTTCAAGAAAAGGACTACCTTTATTAGAGGTCTCACGTAAATTCTGAAAAGTCTGCCAGATGGTGAATGCATTGACCCCATTTTGAATTGCATGAAGCATCTCATCTATGAGAGAGAGTTTAATGAGGATGACGGCCTCTCTATTCTTATTATCATATTTTGCTTAGGCAGCTTCGTCAGTTTCTTTCCAAACTCTCTTTCTAGAAACCAACTTGTCTAACACATGTACTCAAACATAGCAAGCATTTGTTGTTTCCATGTTTTGACATATTGGCCACTAAATTTCTAACTATCCTCGAGCATAATATTGGACATCGTAGCCATCGTCCCATAAAATAAAATGGGAAACCAATCCATACCAAGCAATTATTTAGTTTTAACCCGTACTAGCACATCTACATAGTTTGTGGTTAGATCACGTCGATGGGGATCAAATTGTTGAGAGATAACGATGGAAAGGAAGACAATTTAAAAACAAAATTATTCCCAATATTCTTTTAGTTAAACAGGTTCAACTCTAAGTTATCCATGCCTAGCTACATGTTATCACCAACATTCTTCATGTTATCCAGATCAACTATCAATTTGTTTTTATTTTTTTTTATCTCACTTTCTTCTAGTTATCTTCCTTGAACTCTGCGTTATCCATTCATCAGCTATGAGTTATCCATACATCGCTACCAGTTACCCGTTATGTCAGCTACCAGTTATTATATATATAGATAGATAGATAGATAGATAGATATTGTTTATTTCAAATTTTGAACGACTGCCATAAAATCAATCTCAACAGTACACTTGTCTCATCCTCGTCCGTAGATGAAAAAGCATAGGCCGTAGTCCATCCCAAATCTCAAATAAAAACGTCAATCGACATAACAACAAAATAACAAAAATTACTTATCAAAAAAATCCTTATCAAATGATTCCCATACAGTTTTGTACAACTTTCAGAAAGGGTGGCTTTCTTAAAAAAACAGTTAATGCTCTTGTATGGCTCTGTACAGCTAAATTAAGAAAATGTACAGCGACTCTCTTTATCATACGACAACTCAATAAGATGGGTCATACAATGGCCAAGTAAATTAGAGCATATGGCGACTCAGTAAATCGATTTGTATGACAGTTAGTCACAGAAATCCATACCGCTTCTTGAAAATCATACGACGAGTTCTGAAAGCAAAGTAGGGATGTTGATCACAGAAATATGTATGGTAACTCCTTTTAATTTATACAGTTTACCTCCAAGTCGTCCAGCCTGCGAATTGTATAGTGTACAAAAGATAAATTCGTACATCCCTAAAAAAAACCTATAAACTAATTTCAACTTCAAATCTCTCTAATCTTGAATGCAAATCCTCGGAACATCACGGGACATGCCAGTCCCTAAGACCTTCACTCACTTTCAAAGTAGATTTCTTCACAACCAAGTTCTAATATCGTAGGAAGAAAATAACTAAAAAAGAGAACCGTACAATAGGAAGAAAAGAAAAAAAACATACACAATAGGAAGAGACAGCAACAAATAATTATTAATTCATTTAGATAGAATATAGAATAGGTCTTCTTACATGTATACAAGTGAAGAAGGAAAAAGGTTACATAACGCCTTTCCTACGGAGTGATTTATTAAACTAAAGCACTTTAATGTACTTATATTTATGTAAATATAAACTCTAGCTATTTACTAAAAATGATCAAAAATATTAATTATACTAATATTTACATAAACTCTAGCTATTTACTAAAAAGGAGCAAAAATATTAATTATACTGACATTTACATCAATGACATACAACTTAGAACTTTAGCTACAATTTACATCAATGACATACAACTTCGAACTCTAGCTATTAATGTATTTCTATTTATGTAAATATAAACTCAAGCTATTTACTAAAAATGACCAAAAATATACGTACTATCTGAATGGTAGCATTAACACAAAAAAACTCTAAAAGATTGGGTATGTTTTAAAAATGCATGGAGAAATTATCAAATCACTAAGGTGCTTGTGTGATGGAAGCTTGTGCAAAACATGAACCTACAACAGATAGGAAAATTCTAACCTATGAATTTACACACGTTCTCAGCATCAGAAGTCTTGATCAGTTTGGTGCTCTAAAAAGAGGAGTATGCCATAGCCCATCCTTTTGAACTAAGGATGGGATGCCACCTTAACACTATGCCTGTGAAAGAAATTTGTTTGTTAATTGTTGGTAATTTCGTTGTTTATGTATTCCATGATATATCCATGACTAGTGGTGATTATAAATATTTGAAACAAATGTATAGAGTTATACAAGTACAATAAAGCATGAAAATGCTCAAGTTAAAATAAATAGTAATGGTTTGATCTATGTTGCACAAAACTTCTAAATTGCCCATGTACCAAGACCAGAAACTTGTGGAAACATGAAAATGCCTCAAAAACTTCCCTGAAACGCCCAAGTGCCCATGACGGGTATAGCAAGTCTAAAAAACCATAATATGAAAAATGAAGACAAATTAACCTCTAAAATGTTTTTAAACATACCTACAGATTAACCTATCATTCTTAGTTTTTTGCAAGTTAATTTGTTATTTGAAAAAAAAACTATATAACACATACACACAAAGATATAGCTTTTTTAGATAACACACACATATATCATTCTTATTTCTTGAAAGATAATGTGTTATCATTTTGTTATTTGAAAAAAAAAACTATATAACACACACAGATATAGCTTTTTTTAAATATAACACATTCTTTTTTTCTTGAAAGATAATGTGTTATCATGAGGGAAATGCAATACATACATACATACATGCATATATATACATATCATTTCCCTGAACATACAAGTTTGGGGGTGGATTTGTATTACACAATTCCATGTTTCATGTAGCCTAGGTTTTCATCTATAAAATATTAGTTTGTTGTCATGCAGGAAATAAAATACTTAACAATTCAATTTCAATTGCATGTACAACCAAGAGCGAAGATGACAAATAAACATGAATCATCTTACACAACATGATTTCTCTGCCAGTCCAAGGGAATCAGACATGTCACAAACCTATTAGTAACTAGATGTAGCAAATTCTTAGCAACATAAGTGGTGCTAGAAATGGCTCTGAAAGACCAGAAATGGTGAATTGTATTAGAATCCACGTGAAAAGCTTTTTTTTTCTTCATCTTCTATATTATTGTGGCATATTTTAACAAGGCCAATTTTTATTAGGAATAAAACATATGCTCAAAGATTTAAAAAAATAACATTGTCCAAATAGTACTCTAAGGAATTTGTTAACCGCATGGCATCGTGTAAGTGGCTTCTCACAACATATTGATGATGAAGACAAGAAATGCACCATAGATACTATACCCAAGTCAAACTTCTTTATCGGTAAGTTAGTGTGTGGCAAGATGCATAAGATTTGACTAAAATGTTACCATATCTAGAGTTAGTCAATTTCATGCATTCTTAACCAACTCACTCTTAGCAGATAGCATATGAGTAGGCAACTTAACAACTATGTAAGTATTATCTAGAAGCACTTTGCAAATCTATCAAGTGATGACCGAACGACGAAAACCTTATTGAATAGTAGGAAGGCTAATCTTCTCAATCAATGAATGTAGCCTATGGATAGAAACAACAGCTTATCCTACCAACTTAAATTTAGGGATTGGTTAACAGTGAACACCATCTATATTACTTGCGGTGCATGTTTGCAGTGACGGAGTGCAATGCTCCATGGATATATTATATGGAAATAGACTAATTGTTAATATAAAATGAACAAAGAATAGAGTCAGGAATTATCAACAGTTACATTAAACATGAAAATATACAGTGCAATATCACTTTTAGGACCAACATACGAAGAAGTGGATGAGAATCAAGTGTTCAGAAGAATTCCTCAATGAAATAGCAAGAGACAAGCAAACATCAACTCACTAACTAATGCTTTTAATTCATTGTTAAATCCAGTCATTTATAATGAAAAAGCATTTCCTTGGAATATTTATTAAACTAACCGTTGAGATTCTTTTAGGATCATTTTTACAATGCAAGACTTAGCTAAATTTATCAATGTCATTTTAACCTAATCCGCCTTCACAATGACAAATGGAGCAAAAGGGATAAGGAGAGGCTGCCTCCTCTCACCCCTAAACCCTTGCCCCAAACCTTATCATGGTTTCACTACGATGCTGCTAGTGGCATGGTGTCAACCAAACAGAGAGGGCAGTGGTTGTTTTGGGGTTGATAGTGTTACCGCTCAAAATAGCACGCACAAGCAAAATCACAAATCACGGTGCGATGAGTGGTAAACACAGGAGAAACTAGTGCCCAATGTCACCACGACCTAGCTTCTTAACACTTTAGGTCAACTCCTAAGACCAAGGGGGAGTCCCTAATGCCGATGGTAGATATATGCAGTTACTTAAACAACACACAAACACCTTTCCCAAGAAACCTCTCAACAAAGATCAGTGCCATATGGAGTCAAAACAATGAAGCATAAACAACACTAGGTGAAGGGTAGGAGTTATAACACTTAACTACGGATCCCAAGAAATATAACTTGAATGTGTTACTGCTGTTATAAGATTGCAGCAATTAATAATGATCCAAAAAGTGGATAAAAAACCATCAAAATAATGCTAACTCACCATGTGAGATGTACCTTGAGGTATGGAGGTGAGGAGGATATGCAATACGATGAAAAAGGGGGCCTATATCAAATCTGAAAATGTAAAATCAGATCCGGTATGTGCCCTAGAACAACCCTCAAATATATGGAGGCCAGCGGTTATAACATTTCCCAACAAGTGTCCAAACCCCTAGGGTCAATCTAGGCCCAAAAACGTGCCTTTTAGACCTTCAAACTTGACTGAAAAATCAATATACCTATTGTACTTGAAATAACAGATCTACAAAACAAAACCCTAGCAAGCACAAGTCACCAAAAACCTCACAATTCAACCATAAGATTAAAATGCCCCTAAAGATTCACCACTGAATTGCCTAGGGCGCACTCTTCTATCCATAGAGAAATTGCAAATTGAAAATAATTTTTGAGATATGAATTTTTTTAATTTTAGGGTTTTCCAATATTATATTTTTATTTTTATTTTTAGTTTTATAATAAACATACAAGTTACAACATAATTTTGATAAAAAAGAGAAGAGAACGGGTTGTGACTTAGTCCTCAACCATAGGGAAATTAGAGATCAAGGTCAACATCCCTACTCAAATTGGCTATTCAAGATTTACCAACTAGGGAAAATGCTAGTAACCCAATACTTGGTCAAAGTAGCCAAACCCTGACTTGGACAAACAATGAATCCCAAAGCTCACAATGGAGAGCTCCTTCAAGAGGAAAGTCTCCTCAAACAAGACTAACAAGATGACAATAAAACCCTAATTTTAACTTGCTTAAGGTGCAAAAGCAGCGTCAAACAAGAAAATGGAGAGATCTTACCAACATCAACCAAGGAGAGGGCAAGAGAAATGGTTCTTAGGTCCTCCTTAGCCACGAATTATTACAATTATTCTTTGGACTAGTCTTGCAATATAGAAAACCCTAGAAATTCCACCATTCAACCTTCATCACACATAAAACTTGCCAAAGAGAGGTGCGCATCAGTCAAGTGCTCCAATATACCAGGATGAGAAGAAAAAAATACATAATCAGAACCCTTGTTTTGTTTCAACATAATGCTAGGATCCTTTATTTATATAAGGCTTCCTAGTCTTATCTAACTTTAGAACCTACTTTACTAAAAAATAAAAGGACTTAATTTTAGGGTTTGTCACCCACAAGTCGAAAACTAAACCACAAAAGACTAAAAATAATGATAAAATAGTGAAAATGGCTTCATCAAAATGAAGTGATGAGTCGAGGGAGGACATCATGCACCAACTAACCCCAACAATGTAGAAGATCCCTCAATGTCCCCCGTTATCAAGGTAAGGCTTTATGAAGAGGATGATGTCATGATGAAGTGTGTGCAAATGTGAACCCAGAGGAGGGGTCATACACGAAAAGGAAGGTCCAAGTGGGCATAAATGAGGTGTGATAAAACAGGTATGACAACCCTTACATGGAAAATCACCTTCTACATAGCTAAACACAAGTGTGGCTAGGAACCCCTAAGCCATGTGTCCTAATGGATCCATCCCAAGGAGCACCGGACACCAACCTAGGGCACAAATGGCCCAACATGACGAGGGAGTCCCGCCCATTAAGGGGCAGACAACAATGCCACTAAGCCAATACTTCTTGGAATGAAAACTAAGAGGACCTGCCATATCCAAACCATGGGTCTTGAGCCCAGCTAGACCAACACTTTACAAAAACAAGCCCAAACTTGGCCTTTTACAATGGCAAAAGACACCTTCACTCTGGTATATCCTGAAAGGCACGCTACAGACAATCTGGGGCGTAACATATAGCAAAGCCCAAGCACCTCTAAAGAATAGTCTAGTATCAACCTTGCAAGTTGAAGGTAGAGTGGTACTTGTTAACTCAAAGGAAGGTTTGGGATGGTGGCATTTTTTATAGACCTAAACGATTTTGCAAACATAACACAATATTCTAATCCTTTCTTGCAATATTGAAGTTTCTTAGGGTCAATGCATTGAGAGAAGTCGTTGCCCTTTATTCTATACTTCATTGTAGTTGACGAGAGGTTGTTTGTGATTGGCAGCATGCTTTTAAGCCACAACCAAGTTGTTGTTGCAGTTTTGGAGATCCATGGGAAGGTATCCCATTTGAAATGGCTAGCCAAGCCTATACATTGTGTTGGTTGGGTTATGGTGCTTTCAACACTCAATTGTAGCACAATGGGGTTCACACCAAAGTTATCATAACCGAAACTAGATAGGAATAGAAATGCCCCAAAATTAAGAACTAGAGCAGAACTGGATGAAAAACCGATATAAATATCAATAACATAAAAACCACATCTAATCTTACTTCAACCCTTACTCATCTTATCCCAAACAAACCCTAAGGGCATTCCAAATCAAACAAACCCCAACTGATTCCCCAAATCCATATAATCTTTTAATTGAGACCAAAACAATCTATCAACAAATTTACCTCGTTACCGAATCAAACCCCTTTGTCACCAAATCAATTAGGCCCCAATATATTGTCCAATCAAGCCCACTAAGAAACAGTCACTCCAAAGCGGTTCACAACAAAAGCAGTGCAAACCAATGCATTAATTCAACCGAAGGTCGACATCACTAGTTTTAATCTACATTGGCCCTTAAAAAAATTGGGGGCCACTAGCACACTATCATGCCCAAAAAATTGAAACAATCAAGCAAAAGAAAGGAAAAAATGGTTCCCCCCTCATAAACCCTAATTTAGCATTGTATAATCACGCTCCAACGTCTAATTTCCTCACAAATTTCTCATCAATCATTTCCAAGCAATTAGAGATTGTAGAGCTGAGGTTAAAACAGTTGATTCAAAGCAAGCTTTGGAGCTACTTTGGCATTTTTTTTGAGTTGCTTTCAGTGGATCCCATATAGGGAGTGATTTTGATGATATGTAACTATTTGTTGAAGCATGATGTCTTTTAGACTCTAGAGGCCATTTAGAGCCTTTATGTTTAAGTTAGTCTTGATGTTTAAGTATTTTGTTTTAGACATGTTTTGCACATGCTACCATTTTACTAAATTCACACTTACATACTATATACTAGAGCAAAATTTGCATATTTGGCATCTAATTGTTTGGATTTACATTGTTGTACATCAATATATTTTCTTGATAAAACTTGCTTATTTTATGTATTTTTAGTTTACCAATTCTTCAAACCAGTTTTGATCCAATCCCAAGCAGACCCTTCATCAATTATGATAACACTGTTAATAAGCCCAAACGTTGCAGGTCAAAGCCACTCCTTACTATCCCTTCCTGCAATTACTAGTTTTAAATTATCCATCTATGCGTCCCTACTAAGGTACTCACCATTTTCTAGTTAGGACCAAACAATCTATCAACAAATCCATCTCATTGTCAAATCAGACCCATTTATAAAATATTCAGATAGACACCAAAATGCAAAGTTTGCTCATGTATATAGAATGTAAGGGCTTAAATAGCAACATCAATACATAAGTTCTCAAATATGCCCCGAGGGTTAGCTCGATTGGTGCGACATTCTTGTGCAAAGTCCTCAGATCTTAGGATCCATTTCCATCTAGTCCTTTGAGGTTACCAATCACCTCTGCAGCTAGTGGTTGCAATGAGCAGTTGATCTACCATCTATTCATAAATTCCAAGGAAGATGCAGTGGGTTCTTAGCAAGCTATTTCTTTAAGGGAAAAAGTTCTATGATACATATAATTAAAGCTCTGAAAAAAATGCATAAACATCCTCTAAATGGCCTCTAGAGTCCAAAAAATATCATACTACAAACAAATTACTATATACCCTCATACTCATCGCTTAAATGTCCTTTCCAACATTCCTTGCATGGTAGCATCAACCTCTTGACTTGATGGTCCAATCATAGCACCAATGTCAAGAACCTCTAGTGGTGGAAGTGGCTCCAACTCCATCCAACCAAAGTCATCATCTATGAACAATGTTGGGTAACTCTCCACAATCCAATCCAAAGAGGGATCAATATCCTATAAAGATTGCAATGCACAAAGACTAAATCACTCCACAATTATTATAGATTGCTTATCTTTCTCGTGTACATGCATTCAAACACACTCCAACTTCACTCACACCGGTAAGTGCTACATGTCTGGCTCATGATATGAATTGCAGACCTTTACAATTAAAGGCATTGGTAATTGAACTTCCTCTGTCAATAAGCTATCAAATCCCCTCCAAACTTGTTGAAAATGTGTACACCATCGAGTAGATAAATTCTTTAACCAAAATCAATTCTAACTTCTCCCTGAATCGGCTTTCTTTGCTACAGCTCCATGTTCTTCATACATTCAGAAATGCTCAATGAGAAAAGAGTGAGGCAAATAGGGGAAACCTATTTAAATAGAGTTAGGGCAGGGTTTAGAAAGGATCAAAACACTCCTTTTCTTTTCTTTTTTCTTTTGTTTTTTTTAATTTTTAGGTATATTAGCACATGGGTCAAGGTCGTACAGAACCAGAAATACCCAGTTCAAGATCCAAAGCTTGTTCAGAAGGTTCATCTAGACTCAAGGCTGGTTCTAGCTCAAAACAGTCTGAAACCACTAGCTTTGATAACTATTATTCATACCAGGGTTTTTTGTGCTCCCAATTATGTTTTAGTTGAAGTAGTGTCCACCAGTGTAGACAATGTGCTAGGTTTTCACGTTATCTATTGTTGCCTCGATGTCACAGACTAGTGGCCCATCATGGGCACTAAAGCAATGTAGGCTTTGCTTGGTTGAGAGTTTAAATTTTGCTTTATTTGTGATTTGGAAGTGTCTTTCCCCAACACCCTTTTAATTAAATGTAAAGGATGGTTCTTTGGTTATAACTTATTCTTGCCGTTCTATATTACCTGAGAGATTGTAAAAATATGATTTTTCTTTCAATTCCTTCACCAAGCTCATGTTACTCCCTTGCATGGAAACCTGTGAAATTGCAAACGAAACTTTGGTTGTTCTTGTGTATATCTACTCTACTTTGTTTATGATGGGAATCTATTAGTTTTTATGTTTCTAGTTTTTTATTACAGGCTTTGTGTTTTCCCTGATCCATGTTTGTGGCAACAGCCTATCTATTTTTCTAATGTGCTCTCTATATCTAAAAGTTTTTTTGATCAATAATAGAATGATGAAGCATATTTCAAAAAGAAACTTGAGTCTTGATAAAACCAGTGGAAAGGAACTAAAAATAATGAAGTTTTTTCTTGAATTATTAGCAAAAGCATGTTGTCATAAATTAGAGCAAAGCATTGTGTAAGATCACAAATTATAAAGAAAGATAGAATAAAAAGTTTATTTTATGAAATGTGGATCAAAGAAATCACAAATTACATTCAAGGCATTCAATTTGCCATGTTTTCTGGCTCTTGATTTTTCAATTACTATGACTTTTCAATACAAATAAAAATCACATTTCTACAAGACTAACTTTTAGCCTTATTTCTAAAATGACCTTATCATATTATATCTACACACGGACAATATTTACAGAGGTACTAATGTGACCATTAGGACTAACATCCTAGTTCTAATCATATTGGCAGACATACAAGAACCATCCCTCCTAGAGACTTAAATACTAGAACATATTGTTTTTAAATCACCCAATGAGTTGAGTTTCTCCTGTAGATCTAATAAAACCCATCTATACCCTCCATATGTAACCTGCAACCATTGCTTATACCTGATGCTCATACCTTGCACCTGTCATACATCCTCACATTACTTGTTACTGAAATATGCAGCTGGGAAAGCAACCAACAATCGTGCTGAACTTTATGCTTTATGGATGTTGATGTACACAGCTAAAGAAAGAGGTTTAAACTTTAAAGACTCTCCAGGTCTTTGAAGACTCAAAAGTCTTGATGGACTGGCAAATCAGCATTGCAGATTTGAAAATTTAGGTCTTTTACCTATTATGGAAAGAGTACAAGAGGTAAAACACTTTTTTGAATTTATCTACATATCTCATATTTATCAAGAATATAATACTAAAGCAGATCAACTTTCTAAAGAAGCACTCCTTTTGCAAGAGGGTTTCTTAACTGAACAACAATTCAGAGGGGGAACTCTCCTAACAGATGCTGAAAGATCTTATTATTAATTCTCAGATACAGAGAGAGCAGACAGAATGGATCTACTAGACCTTGCTTTTCAGATATTAGCATTTGATTTACAGGACTTTGAACTTTGAAGAGTTCAAGTTGATCTTAAAGAACACCGAAGTGGATATACCAAGGAAGACTGTAATTTGTAAAACAACTGAACTGTTTTTATTTTGTTTAATGTTTTCCAAGTGGTTCTTTAAAACTTTGAGTCTGAACAGGATAGACAAATGTATCTTTTGATTTCAATCTCAGAAATATCAAATATAAGGATTATTTCATGCGTAAAAAGACTACATGCAAGGCATTCAATATGTAGTATTTCTTGATCTTGACCTTTTCCTGTGACATTTCAGTAGCTATAACCTATTTATGAAGTATCACATGGCTTACGGAGTAACTTTTGTCCTCATTATCGCTTGTATTTATTCTCTTTCATTTACATATGTACAATAATAATGGCAACTTCAACAAAGATCCTAAAGTGACCAATTCTAATTGAGAAAAGAGCCCTAAATCGGTTCATTAATAGGTGAGACACCACCAAGAGATCAAAAAGATATGGAAGAACAAAGTTCAAACTTCTCAGTGCTTAATAGATCCAGGATTAGGATGGATCTATGCTGGTGTTGAGAACAATGCACAACAAGTGACAAGTCTCTATGAATTGTCGTTACAAATTTACAGGGTAGTTTTTTACACCTGTAACAAGAGTGCAATCATAGGCTGCATAAAATCCATGGCTCAATATTCTGGCATAATATTAATGCCACCATTCTGTCAACATATGCTAAAGTTCAAGCTATTAAAGTAAATGGCAGGCTATTTTACAGTTGGCCATCTGTCATCACATACTAAAGTATGTTTAAGACTGTTGTAAAATAAGTGTCACTCTACCTGTCTAATTTTATTTTTTGACATTTTGGCTTCTATATTCCCCATCACAAAACATTTTGTTTAAAATTGTAACCTTCAACAATGAAGCCTTGATAAAAGCGTTGCCCTTAAATAATTAACTTTTGTTAAAAAAATTGACTTCAAAATCATATTTATTATATTAAATTTGAAAAACAAAAACAAAAACAAGACCATTAAAATGGCCCCTGATTCACAGGAAATCACTAGTAATTATATTGAATGTAACTATTAATACATACAAGATAAAATGACAAACAAGTAGATAAGAAAAACAATGGTTCAAGTCATATTTCTGTATAACAAATTAAACAAGATTGCAGACACACAGAGTTCAACTGATATTTCTGTATAACAAACTAAATTGCATATATATACAGAGTCCTCATCATGTATCAAACTCATCAAATCCCTATGTACCATCACAACATATTTCTCATTGACCATTCAATACATAAATGCAAATAACAAAAGATAAAGCGAGATAATTCGTAAAAAGCCATAAAACTAATGGCAAGTAGTTTGAGATCAAGCTTTATATAGTTCACATGCATAGATAACATAGATTCAAGAAGGTTTTTGTTGTTATAAATTATAATGCTTAGAGATGAAGGTAATCTGAGACTAATGAGAGCTTCAAGATTAGGATACTATAGACTTATGATGAAGGTAATCTGAGACTAATGTTTCATTTTTTAGTTTTTTTTTTAATTTTATAAATGTTTACTAACCTAAAGCTAAACGGTTCCCTAACTCCTAACCTAGGTCCTACCCTATTCCCTAACCTAATGCACAACTACAAAACAAAAATAGGACCAGTCAAAGATCATTTTATTTGGTTGAAAGTTGAAATCGTGGAGCTCCCAGCACTCGAACGAGGTGAAGCTGTGAAGGTGACAAAACTTGTTAACAACTGTGGACTCGTGGAGTGGACAGTGCACTGTGGACTCATGGAGTGGGCAGCAGTAGCACTGTAGACAGTGTGGACAGTGCTGACTCGCTGAGTGGCTTGCAAGAAAACAGCAAAGCTTTGAAGTATGTAATCAACCTAATACTTCTATCATATATCATCCTCTTAAAACTTAAAAGCATATTTGTATTTACAATTTTACTATTTAGTATTACAGTTCAACCAACTAGAGACATTAATTAGGGAACCCACTCCCTTCGTAAATTTTGTTCAAACTTTGAAGGTCGACTAAAACTCAGATTTTTTTTGGAATGATGCTCTTGCATCACATTCTCCAGGAGCATTGCCTGCTTGAAATACACTGGACCTTTGAATTTGAAAGCAGATTTGTTTTTGGGTAATATATTAAAAACTGTTCCTGAATTTTGAAATTTCGGAACTTATTTTACTTGAATTTAAATCTAACAGCTCTCTTTATTTTCTATCATTGCTGTTTTAAAACTTATCAATGGGTGTACATTGAGACTTTACTTTCTGTATGGTGTTTATAGTGAAGTGGGGTAGTTTCCTGAATATTTGATTTGTGCTTAACTTTGTGCATTTATAAAATTATATTTAATTTAATGCTATAGTTTACGTTTCCAACTTGCTGGTCACACATGAACGTTTTGAGTGGTGGTGTCTCTTTCTGTTAGAATTGCATGAATGCAGTACAATCCATAGATGGCATCCTGACCCATTACACTGACCAACTCTGTCCTCTAAGAAGGTTCTTTGCTGTTATTTTAGTTGGCAGAAGCTGGTTTTGTAATTGTAGTGGCACTAGTGGAGTGGTGGTAAACAATATCAATTTTAAATTTTACTCCCTTACTGCCTGTGTATTATCATTTATGTAATAAGCATTCCAAGTGAGAATGCTGGTAACTTGCCAACACCCCACAGGAATTTCCCCTCTTTCTCCAGTTTTCCAAATGGAGGATGGTAGTATCCACTAGCCAAAATACCCACCAGTAAACCCTTTTTGTTGTTAACAAGCTTTGTCACCTTCACCTTTTGGAATCAAGAGTCAAGACAACATTTTAAAAGTCTGAACTTTATCACCATTTAGCAGGATATCATAACAATTTAACAAAAGATTATTCAAAATGACAGCAGTAAGTTTGTAATACTAATGACCATGCCAACTAGTTTAACACTGAGAGTTCACCAATATTAAGAGAACATTTAAAGAAGCCAAAAAAACTGTCCCAATTGCACCACTTTAAGGAGACCAAAGGGTCTGAAATCCTACTGTCCTAATTATCAGCAGTGGCAGTAGTATGACAAGGTGCCAGACAGTCCACAAGAAGAGACATCGGGGTGCCTAACCCTTTCAAACTTTGAAATTAAAAAAATGTGGCTAATATGATCAAATAACAATGCATTTAAAAGTTCTCAGTTCTCAATGAAATTTAAAAAATGTGGCTACTATGATGATCCATCATCCATGTTAGAACTTAGACTTTTTTTTTGAGGAATTAATGCTGTTTTTAACTTTTTTTATTATGTTTTTTTGAGGAATTAATGCTCGTTGTTGTTTCAATTTTCAGCCTATCCAGATTCCGAAATGGCCCCAAAAGCAAAAGATCCGGCATGGGCCCATGCAGTTGTTGTTGATGGGGTTATGTATTGCAAGTATTGCAAGAAGTTGATTAAAGGTGGTGGAATTTACAGGCTTAAACAACACTTGGCTGCCATCAAAGGACAAGTGAAGGCATGTGAAGCTCCACTAGATGTCATTGGACAAATTAGAGCTGATATGCAAGAATATTTTAAAAAGTTTGAAGAGACTAAGGCTAGGCAAAAAGAGATAGAGGAAGAAGTAGGAAAGAAGAGGAGGCTCGCTAAAATGATGGGTGGCCGTGGGACCTATGCTCTGGGTTCAATTGAAGGCTCTTCATCTATCCCTTCTACCAATCTTAGGGATCATTTTGGGTATGTTGCACCCTCCGATAGTACACAAGAGAAGGGTAAATCAAAAAAGAAGGGTGGCATTCAAAGCTATTTTACATCCTCTGCTAGTGCCAATGCTTCTCATATGCCTCCAACACATGTTCAGCCCACCTTAGATGACCATTGGAAGAAGAAATACAAAGAAGCTACCTATGAGTACATAGCTAGATGGTGGTATGATGCTGATCTCCTGTTCAATGCTGCACGGTCTTCTTATTACCAACCTATGTGGGATGCTGTTATAGCTACTGGTAAGGGCTTCAAAGGCCCTAGTATGCATGACTTGAGGGGATCTCTTTTGCAAAAAGAGATAGTGTCCATAGAAGAATACTTGAAGGACTTCAAACAGT
>LPNX010613685.1:225539-258600 GCA_001517045.1 Pseudotsuga menziesii
GCCTATACATGCAGCTAGGTATTTTCTTAACCCAAGGTATCAGTATAGAGTGCATATTGATCCAGATCCGACTGGGGAGGTAGCAGATGGATTGTATTCTTGCCTTGAGCGCATGGTCCCAAATGAGGCGGACCAATTGGAGATACAGCGACAGATCAACTCTTTCACCGCCGCCACAGGTACCTTTGGCAATAATGTTGCTAAGATTTCAAGAGAGGAAGACCAACCAGGTAAACATTTCCATTGTTTGATTAACTTATGTTTTTAAAGTTTAAAGTTATTAACTACCTTGAGTTAAGTTTAAAATTTAAATTGTTGAATTAAGTTATTAACTACCTTGACTCTTCACATTTGCAGCACAATGGTGGCAGGCATTTGGTAACCATACTAAACTATTGCAAAGGTTTGCAATACGGGTCTTGAGTCAAACCTGCAGCTCTTCTGGGTGTGAGCGCAATTTGTCTTTGTTTGAGCGGATTCACACAAAGAAGAGAAACCGTTTAGAGCAAAAACGGTTAAACGATCTAGTCTTTGTGCAGTACAACCTCCGACTCGGGCGCAACCAATTGATGAGCAAAAGACCTGATACGGATCCCATTGTGTTGGATGATATAGATCCAAACTCAGAATGGGTAGTGGAGACCCAACCGCCAGAGTTTGGTGATGACATAGATGTTGAGCTAGAGGACTTGTTGGATGTTCCGTTGGATGCAGATCCTTTACTATCGATGCCATCAGTTCATACAGGTGTAGATGCTGAGAGAGCAGTGCCAAGCATGGCAGGCACTAGCCGATCAAGACCTCGTACTTATAGTCGTCGACGACGTCAACATTCAGCCAGTACTACTACTTCATTAGCAGATGACTTTGATCCTGAGGAGCCCGAGACTGAGCCAGATCATGATGCATTTGCTAGTCCTTCTGGTTCTTCTTCTAGTTCTAGTTCTAGCAGTGGTGCTGAGTTTGATGATGATCATTGATGATGTATTATCATTTATGTAGTTGATTATGTAGCATGTTTTTTGGACTCTCCAGGCCATATAGCCTTTACTATATAGGGCCTAGCCGCCTAGGCCTCATGGATTATGTATTTTGTTCTAGTATCCTAGATATGTTACATGTATTATCATTTATGTATTGCACAGAGTACAGTCACAGACTTTAGATTACAATGCACTTTGTACCATTTTGATATATTGACTCTTATATGGTATATACATGAGCAGATTTTGGTTAATTTGTCTTCAATGCCTTGGAATCATGGATTATAATCTTGAAAATGTTGTTTTCCTTTAAAATTTAAGTATTTGATGTATTTTTTAGCAAACCGATTCATTAAATTCAAATCGGCCAATTTATGACCGATTCATTACCGATTCCGATTCCGATTCCGAGTTGACCCTCGATCGATTCCGAGTCCGATTCCGATTTTTAAAACTATGGTTTCATTTCTTACCCTATCACTAGTGCCAGGAGGAACTAGGGCATCAAGTATCAGAGGCTTCCCACTTTAGTTTTCAGAAAGTGACCTAGCTAAGCAACTAGCCTCAAGGAGGCACATCTTTCTATCCAAACAGAATTCCCAAACTCCAAGTTTGGAAAATTAGGGTTTCTCTGACAAACCCTAGGTCAGTCTACTCTGGAACCTAGTCAAACACCTCAAATTGGTAAGATCCATATCTTTACTATTTCCATTTGAGGTTTTCGTTTTGAAAAGATGACTCACCATACTCAGCTTGAGGACAAGCTTGGAAGGGCTGATAACTTCTGGGCATGGAAGTACAAGATCTCCCTGATCCTTGAAGAAAATGACTTGGATCAATTTATCTCTGGAGATGTTCCAAAACCAAAGGGAGATGATGCAAAGGCTGCTCATAAGAGAAGCATGGCTAAGGCTAAGAGAAACATTGTAGATTCTATCAAGGATCGCCTCATCCCCCATGTGTCTGCATTCAAGACACCAAAGGAAGTATATGATGCTTTGACAAAGATGTTCTAAGGAAAGAACATCAATCAGAAGATGACTTTGAGGAACCAGCTGAAGAATGTGAAGATACAGAACTTCGAGACTATACAGTCTTACTTCACAAGGGTTGCTCAAATCAAAGAACAACTTGAAGCAGTTGAAGAAAATGTAGAAGGAGAAATTGTAATGACTACCCTGAATGGTCTCCCTAGATCATGGGACTCATTCATTCAAGGGATTTGTGCAAGAAGGAAGTTGATCTCTTTCAGCAGACGTCGAGAAGAATGTGCACAAGAAGAAGCTAGACTTGTGACAAGAGAAGAAAAGATGGGAGCAACTGACGATCAAGCTCTTGCAGTCTACACTAGGAAGAACTTCAAGAAGAAGGAGAAGAAGGAGAACTTTCATCACAACAAGAAGAAAGACAAGAAACCAAAGAAGACCGAAAGAGATCTTTCAAATGTTCAATGCTATACTTGTAATGAAAAAGGACACTTGGCAAAAGATTTCCCATCCAGAAAAAGAGACACCATGCTCATATTGTCAAAAATGATGAACCAACAAACAAAAGATTCAAATGAGAGAAGGATGATTCGGATGAAGAGTATGTGCTAATCTTAGCACTTACTGGCACTATCACACACAAAAGCAATGATTGGCTCGTGGATAGTGGAGCTTCCAAACACATGACGGGATACAAGGAATCATTCGTCAATATGTCTAAACATGAGTCACCTCTCACAAGGTGAAACTTGGGGATGATTATCAATACCCCATAAAAGGGAGTGGCGAAGCTTCATACAAGCTTGACTCTGAGAAATCCTTAAAGATGACAGATGTGCTATATGTTCCAAGATTGAAGAAGAATCTTCTCTCCATATCTGCATTAGATGCAAAAGGAATTAGGGTTGTATTTGTCGATGGCCAAGTTCTGATGTGGCCCAAAGAAAGACAATAGAGGATGCAACAGTGATTGGAGAAGAAGAAGGAAGCTTGTACAGGTTGAATGAACAGCCTGAACAAGCATCGGTTCATGAGTCAATTGAACCAAATGAACTGTGGCACAGAAGGCTTGCAAATGTGCACTACAGAGCACTACCGATGGCAAGTAAAGCAGTTTCAGGATTGCCATAGATCCAGGCAAAGCATGAGGGCATTTGCAAAGGATGTGCAAAAGAAAAGAATGCAAAGAAGACATTTCCCAACAGTGAGAGCAAGGCTAAAGGAATATTGGAGATAGTTCACTCAGATGTATGTGGACCCATGTCTTCTAACTCATTAAGCGGGTATGTGTACTATGTGTCCTTTATAGATGATTTCTCACGTAAGACTTGGATATATTTTTTGAAAGAGAAAAGTGAAGTTTTCAGTAAGTTCAAGGAATATAAAGTCTTGGTCGAGAACCAGACATATAGGAAGATCAAGATTCTACAATCAGATAATGGCGGTGAGTTCACTTTGAAAGAATTCAAGGAACTCTGCAGAGAATCTGGGATTAAGAGGGAGTTGAGCACTCCATACAATCCTCAGCAAAATGGGGTTGCGAAACGAAGGAACCGAACCATGCAGCGAAAGCAATGTTGCTTGACCAAGATCTTCCTATGCACCTTTGGGCGGAGGCAGCAAGAACAGTTGTGTATGTACAAAACCGTACTCCTCATAGAGTACTTCACAACAAGACTCCTGAAGAGGCTTTCTCGGGAGTGAAACCCGAAGTCAACCATCTGAGAATATTTGGTTTCCCAGTGTACATACATGTCCCAAAGGAGAAAAGGGCCAAGCTCGATCCTTTTGGGAGGAAGGGTGTATTCGTAGGATACAGTGATACATCAAAGGCCTAGAGAATATACTTCCCAGGATTCAAGAAGATCGACGTCAGTAGAGATGTAACCTTTAATGAAGACTCGTCATACTTTAGATCCAAGAGGACTCATATCCAGGAAGTCGAGGAACCTAAAGAGACAAGAGTCTGAGACATGGAAATTGGGGAAGCAATTCCAAAAGACCCTGAAGATCACGACATGACAAAACCACAAGAACCGGTAGAGACATTCCTTGAGAAGGACTCCCACAAGAGGAAACTAGCATGGGCACGGGAGCTCTTACGAGAAAGAGGGCAAAGCCCTACAATAGCTATGTATACATAGAGAGAGAAAGAGGGCAAAGCCCTACAATAGCTATGTAGCCCTGTTGTGTGACATCATTGATAAAGAACCTTCCACCTATGAAGAGGCTACAGAAAAGAAAGAATGGAAGGATGCGATGATCGAGGAATATCAATCAATCATGAAGAATGATGTCTAGGAGGTTGTTCCGAGGCCGAAGAAGAAGTTTGTCGTGACTTCAAAGTGGATCTACAAGATCAAGCATGCTGCAGATGGCAGCATCGAGAAACACAAGGCAAGATTCGTAGCACGAGGCTTCTCACAGAAAGAAGGCATATAGACTATGAAGAGACATTTTCACCCATGGCGAGGTACACTTCCATAAGGACCCTACTTGCTTTGGAAGCAGTTATGAAATGGAAAGTACACCAGATGGATGTCAAGACAGCGTTCTTGAACGGTGTAGTCGAAGAGGAAGTGTACGTGGAACAGCCACTAGGATTTGAGACACATGATAGAAAGACCCATGTGTGCAAATTGAAGAAGGCCTTGTATGGCTTGAAACAAGCACCAAGGACATGGTACGGTAGGATGGATAGCTTCCTGATGAGCTTGGGCTTTACCAAGAGTAAAGCAGATTCCAACCTCTAGTTCAAGGTGGAAGACAGAAGACTAGTGATACTCCTACTATATGTCGATGACTTGTTTCTAACATGCGATGAGGAACTCGTTATAGATGCAAGGAGGAGACTTGCTACAGAGTTCGAGATGAAAGACATAGGTATGATGCACTACTTCTTAGGCATGGAGGTATCGCAAAGTGCAGATGGAATCTTCCTTGGGCAAGGGACATATGCAGTGGAGATTCTGAAGAGATTCGAGATGTTGGACTGTAAGACTATGGCCACACCTATGGCATCTAACTTGAAGCTTCTGAGTGATGCTTCATCCGAGAAAGTCGATGCCACGATGTATCGTCAGATGATTGGCTCATTGATGTATCTGACAAATACGAGACCAGACATATGCTTTGCGGTGAACACCCTGAGCCAATTCCTGACAGATCCGAGACCGGTTCACCTGATAGGGGTAAAGCATGTTCTGAGGTACCTAAAAGGTACAGTGGATTATGGGCTCAAATATGATGCGAAGCAAAAGATCAACCTACATGGTTATGTTGATTCGGACTGGGCAGGTAGCGCCACTGACAGGAAGAGCAACTCAGGTTGTTGCTTCAGTTTGGGATCTGGCATGATCTCTTGGTTCAGCAGGAAGCAATCATGTGTCGCGCTGAGTACCACCAAGGCAAAGTATGTTGCCGCTTGCTCGGTTAGTTGCGAGGCAGTGTGGCTGTGAAAGCTACTATCTGACTTATTTGATCTCCAGTTGAATGTGACTTGCATCTTCTGCGACAATCAGAGTTGTGTGAAGCTAACGGAAAACCCAGTGTTCCATGACAAGTCGAAGCACATTGAGATCAAGTTCCACTATATCAGGATTATGGTGCAGAGAGGAGCAGTGAAGCTCCAGTACATGGCAACAGAGGAGCAAATAGTCAATGTGTTGACCAAGCCTCTTGCAAGAGTGAAGTTCGAGTGCTTCAGAGAAAGACTTGGTGTGATCCAAATCGAGATCCCTCGAAAAAGGGAGTGATGTGTTCTAGCATAGCTAGAAAGACAGGTTGTCTGAGCATAACATCCTGGCGAAGTTCGTAGGTTGCTCAGACGTAATCAGTCCTGCAAGTTATCCTTGGATGTAACATCCTGGCGAAGCTCGCAAGTTATCCTTGGATGTAATCAGTCCTGATACATAGCATATTATCTCACATGGGAAATAAGACGGTTTATCCGAATGTAAATACTGAGCCTTAGCGTGGTACGCAGGTTATTCGGATGTAATATGTCTCGTGGGTTGTCTGAGTGTAAATACTGAGCCCTGGCATAGTACGCAAGTTACTCGGACATAATATGTCCCAAAGGTTATCTGAACGGAAAAGATCCTGGCCACAAGTTGTTCAAAAGTAATTCCTTAAGGTTGACTAGAAGAACGTAAAAAGGCCTTGGTGTCGCAAGTTGTTGGGTCGTAATTAGTCTTATCATATATATGCGATATATGAAGTTGCCATGTTGAGATGATAAGGTCATGAGGCACAAGAGGTGCACCTAGGCGATTCTTTAATAGAATGCGGGTCAACCGTAGATGCTTTGGTTGTTTGTTGTTTTGTCTTGTGCAGGACAAAAGAGATGATCCAGATACGATGAAGGTAGGAGAGGCAGGATATTGCCGTGGCAATGTGAAAAAGATCCTGGACAGATTCTACGTGAATGCTTGCTTGAGATGTGATGAAGACCTGGCAGAGGACTAGGCCTACATCCAGCATGAAAAAGGGTTGGCCCTGTAGAAACTTCTAATGACAGATAGCATAATACGATGATCAAATTATAAGAAGATGATGGCCGCAGCTATGATGAAGACTCTATGACTCCGTGATGATGACGATGCAATCAAGACCTGACCAGATGTGTTGATGACTGTGTAGAGAGAGAAATACCTTCCTAGTTAAGAGGGAGTGTTGATGTATTTGTAACTTCGGAAGATATTCTAATGTATATTATCATTGTATGTAGTTGTACCCCCATTGGGGATGTGTGTTACCCCTTTATGGGATGCCTAAATTGTATTTAGACCTTGAGGTACAACCTTCGTTGTAAGTCAAGATAATAGTCCCCATTGTAACATCTTGTAATATGTACTTGTAGTCTCTCTAGGAGAAGTGGGCCCCATGTGAGATGACATATAGGCTCGAATGTTATATTTGGTCAGTGACTTGAAAGGATATAAATAGGGAAGCGCTCTCCCTCATTTATACACACTCTCAAGTGCACATGAGAGAGAGACAATCAAAGGAGGAGAGATAGATAGCTGCTGAATACTTCATATCACTGATTTTGATCATCTTACTATTCTGAAGAAGTTTGCGAGGTTTTCTCCTTTATGGTTTCCCCGATGAAAATATTTGTGTCTCATGTATCTTTTATATCTTATGCATCTTGTTGTACTTGTTATTCTTTCAAATAAAGATCCTAGATAATATAATCAGATCTTAAAAAAAACTAACATCTCTAGTGTATTTTGATCTGGGACCAAATAGTTTCTTGGACACGAGGTCCAAGCAGATTCTGCAGGTTGAGACAAAGACTTCCTGGTCTAGGACCAAGTAGTTCCTGCAGGAGCACCCTTGGTCAGTTAACCAGGTTTATCTTGGTCAAGTTGACCAAGAATATGTCCTATCTCCTAATCGGTTATTGCTAAGTTGTTTCTCAAGGGACTAGCCACCCCTTGATGATGTCACTAGCACCAAACCCTTAGAAGCAGTATTGAGGACTAAAGGATCGTACTATTCAGTTTGGATCTTCCCCTTATACAATGATGATAAAATATATTAAACAATGTACCTTGAGAGAGAGAAAAGATTAAAGTCCCTAGTCTTGTTGGTCCTATAGGTCAAAGGAGTTGTTTGTCCACCATTATGGTTCACCTTGATCTTGTGGGTATGTGGGTTGTCTTCTTGTGACCCCTTTGGTTGACTCATGGTCCTTTATCTTACTTGGTCCTAACATTCGTATTGTGTGTACCTTTGTTATGATGACTCTTACCTTATGGATTTCATTTTTGACTATTGGTACACTAACCTAAGTTACTTACTTTATGGTTTTATTATAAGACCATTGAAAATGTTTATGGTCTTATTATAAAACCATTGGACCATTTACTTTATGGTTTTATTATTAGACCATTGGACCATTCATTTTATTTATGTCTTTTATTTGGACCTTTGATATACTATCCTAAGTCATTTTATTTTATAGACTAAATAAAATGTACTTTATAAAATATTTGGACCACTTTTCTATTAAACCTTTGGACCATTGTTTATGATTTTATCTTGGACCATTTTATTTATGTTTATTATATGACCTATGGTACCCTATCTTAAGGATAGTCAAGGTTATAAAGTCGACCCATGTGTCTCTCCAGCAAACCATCCTTCCACGCTTATAAGCAGCGTGACTGTGGTCTTTCTCTAGTGTGAACGTGCAGCGTGACTAGGCATTTCTTCCACTAGAGTGACTGGGTCCTTCTTATGACTTCTCTCTTGCACCCACGACTTCTTGCTCCGCGTGATTGCATTCTTCTTCCTCTGTGTGACTGCACCTGCATGTGACTATTCACCCTTGCGTGACTATATCTTTATGCTCCAGCGTGATTGCAACGTGACCACCTCTCCACCTTCAGTGTGATTGTTGTCTCCTTCAAGGTGACTCACGGTTGTGGTCTCTACTGCGCCTCTACCCTAATGTGACAACCTCTCCACCTTCAATGTGTTTGTGTGTTTCACTGCTCAGCTTGACTCTCCCCTTGGCGAGATCTATCTTTTCCGCTTAGCGTGATCCCATTGAGCGTGGTTGTGTCTGTCCATACTCAGCTTCAGCATCCCTACCAGCATGACTTTGTTCCATTCCCCAGCGCGACCGTGTTTGTCTCTGCCCGATATGAATTAGTGTCTCTTGTGCAGCGTGAATGCGTCTTTGCCCAATATGACTAAGTGTCTCTTATGCAACGTGATTATGTGTCTCTGCCCAGTATGACTAAGTGTCTCTTATGAAGCGTGATTGTGTGTCTCTGCCCAGTATGACAGAGTGTCTCTTGTGCAGCGTGATTGTGTGTCTTTAGCTTGACTGTGTCTCTCTGCGTATGTGCTGCCAAGCCTGAGTAATTGATTGAAGTTTCTCTTCATGTTGACTAAGAGGTCTGTATCATTCTGTTTTAACCCCCTCTCTCTCAAGGTACGTCATTTGTTCACCCAGTTGATTTGTCCCTTCGGTGACAAGATCAAAACTTAAAGTATCTGAGTATAAGGTTGATTCAAAATAATTGGTACGATTCTTTACTACTCTACATTATTTATTACTTTGTTACTATCATAGCTAGTTTTTGTTTTCTATTTTTAGACCTTATGCTTATTTTCAAAACATGGATTCTCTTATTGCTTTAAGATTTTGAGTTTGGTTTTTGAAGTATTTTGATAGCATGCTTATTTTTATCTTTTGATTTTATAGGTTTTTATTTTAAATTTACTTTACTTAGTTGTTTTCATACTTTTAATGGGCTTATTAGGTGTATGTATTTCTGAAAGGTTGTAAAAAGATATCATAAGATTTTATCAAAGGTTGACTACACAATTTAACCCTTTCTTTTTTAAGCCTTTTGTCAAAAAACATTAATCAGACATTCCTGTAGCGCAATGGAAGAAAAAATGAACTACAGCGCTACAAGAAAGCCGTGACCTTCAAAAAATCGTAAGTTTGCTCATCAGTTTTTAAAATTTGCAAATGAGGGGAGTTTTTCCACATCTGTAAAGGAAAATGATACGTGTTTAAACCTTACTAATAATTTTGACAAGTGTTTGAGTTAAGGCAAGAATGATTCAGATGAGTTGCAGCTATCCGGTATGTGGAAAATTGAGATCCATTAAAACAGTAATGATGGTGCACGATGGGAGTAATTCATTATGAGTTACGAAGTTCTTGAATGTACGAAAGCTTAAAGAGACCACGTTGATATCTGGCAATCCGTGATTGGAAGAGATTGTGATGAAGGCGGTTAGAGGTTTAGGGTTTGCAGAGTAATTGACTGACGCAATCGTGGCAGTTGAAGACAGAGTTATGAAAGTTACCGGACACCTGGGAAGACAAGAGAGCAGATTTTTAGAAACTGAATCCATTATTACGACAGGTATGAAACAGATTGCTGACATCATCCATGAATTCGGGCTCGCTTTGACAGAGGATTAGTTATTGGTGTTGATTAAGAAGTGCAAATTTATGAACCCGATTTTTGCTCAATTGTTAGTTTATTCTGTTAGTGGAATTGTTCCAAAATACTTATAAGTTTTTTGAAGGAAAATTCATATCAAGGGTTCTAATTTTCTCAGCGTCTGGTTGACTGTTAAAATAACATACTTTCAAATAGTTTTAACTCTTTGTTGAAGAAGAAATTTAAATAGTTGATACAAAGCAGGAAGGGGGTAAAAGTCCTTTAGAACATAATCAAAATATCACAGGTATACAAGAAAGTATACTGGAATTTCCTGTCATAGATAATTTGAACGCTGATAACCCACAGAGTTCAGGTGAAAATCCTAAAGAAGAGTTATTTGCAACAGGATTAAAAAGTGAAATGGTACAACTTTCAGCTGTTAGGTATCAAGGAAAATCACTAGTAATGTTATGAGGAGCTGAAACAAGATGGAAACCAAAAGCCAGTAGCAAAAGAAGCCCTTGAAATAAAAAATAAAATGCATAGTTATGCTCTGTTTTTTCCTGTTTTGGTCATTGCAATTGAGTGCAAATTACGAGTTGATGGAGATGAATTTTAGAAAACAAAAAGAGGTTTTTGTTCACAAGATAACCATTCACAAAAACCTCTCTCAGTTTTGCAACAGCTATCAAGGTTTGAAATATTCAATTTAATCTTTACAGCCTATTTTTCAGGGTTTAAAAATATTTAATATTTTCCTGTTTTAGTCTTCATCTTACAGGGCATATTCTGATTGATTGGAGACAAATTTTTAAAAACCAAGAGAGCTTTTTGTCCATCACGGACCCATTCACAAAAACCTCTCTCAGTTTTTGCACAGGTGTCACGGATCGAGAGATATGGAAGCTTCTTTGAGACCTATTTTTCATAAATTCGCCAAATTTACCAGAAATCCGATTTTGCTATTTTTAGTCAATTAGTTGAAAGTTGGTTAATGTAACTGCTGAGAAGTTTCAAATTCGACCTAATGAAGGGAAGATAGAACTACTTCTTTGTAATTATATAAAGGGGTGGGGGAAACAGAGAAGAGGTTGGAATTTTTGTACAAGGGGAGGCTTTCAAGCTATTGTTATACAGAGCTAAGTTCAGAAACTCTTATGTATTTTGGATTACTGATTATGTTATATATGCAAACTATAAGCCCTTTTTATCCTATCTGTTGGTTTCATTTCTGATTAGTGTGATCACTCAGTTTATAAATTCATTTCTTGTTTAAGGTTATTTCTAATGGAATGCTTATGAACTATGGATGAAACTCAGTGATGTACTTATGTTGTTCTGCTTTATGATTCATATATTATACATCTCAGTCTTTTATTGTTGAATGATTTAGTATTTGTCTTAGCGTTATGAGTTTTTACCCTCTTGTTTACAAGCTGCAAAACCAAAACTCTAAAAACTTGTTTTACTTAGTTTTATTTTATGAGATTGTGTTGGCTTGTTCTTTAGTAGTCTGAGTTTTATTTTATGAGATTATGTTGGCTTGTTCTTTAGTAGTCTGAGAACAATTCCTGGCACTGACATCTTTGGCGTCGTTGCCGGGGACGAAGCTGAAGCATACTTTCTCTGGGCTATTCATCATTCAACTGGTTTTGAGAGGTGGACAAAACCAACAAATCATCAAGACTACATTTCACCAAACAGTTCACAGTGGCTACTAAGGGAGTTGGGATAAGAGGTAGACCTAGTTCACCATTACACCTGGGTGTCTCAGACCCAGAGCAAGTTCTGAAAGAAGCTAAGAAAATTAGGAGATCACAGTCATCGCCAGCTTTATGCAGCCCTATTAATTTGACCTATTGTCACCCTTTCCACTTTCGAGGAGGAAAAACAAAATCTATCTTTACAAATCGATTGGCGACTCCACTAGTTCAAGATGCAAATGCCAAAGACCATGGAAGCCATTCTGACTCGAAGGTTTGCACCTTTCAATTTTTCCGATGTTCCAGGTTTTCCAAATCCAATACCTACTATGGATGTTTGGGGAGATTGTCTTCCACGGTTTAGAGAAAGCAAAGAGGATAATCCTTCAGATCACCTCATCAAATTTCATCAATGTATGGTTCAGTTAAATATACAACATAAAGATGTGCATGTATTCACTCGAGCAAGATGCACGAGAATGGTATTTTTCTCTTCCCGCTGCTAGCATTTCCTCACTGAAAGAATTCCACACATGTTTTCATAAACATTGTAAGTATATGTTCTCAGCTGAATTCTCTTTTAAAGATTGTTGTGAGCACGCTGATTTTTATAATACAATTTCTTATTCAAAAAATCATGATGATAAGTATAATCAAGGATTCAAAACATATCATGAAGAAGTTGTAGTTTCAAAATTTGTTGAAGATGAAGAGGTAACATTTTCAGATACTGCTATCAAGGAAGAATTCCATGATCATTACGCTAATCAAATTGTTGTTTTAAGTCAGGTTGAAGATTATTCAAGTGATGAGATCAGTAGAGATAGTTTGGAATATTCTCATAATGATTTCAACAGTCTTAATAATCATTTGAATGCTAATCTTGTTGAAGATCAATCTCTTGTTCAACAAACTATTGGAAATTATTGTTGTGTTAAAAATCAGCCTTGTAATGAAGAAAAACACAAACCTTCAGCATCATCATTTGAAATTTCTCAGAATGCTCCTCGTTATGATGAAGAGATTGGGGTTCCAGGACAAGAATTCTGTGATGAATTATATTCTAGTCCTTTTTTGTTTCGATATTAAAATTGATGAAAGTCAGGCTGTTGACATTTTTAACATTATATCAGAAGTTTCTAATATTCATGGTTATGATAAATCTGTTGTTCAAAACCATTATGAAGATGCTCTAATTTTTTATAAATATGATGATGAAATTGAAAAGAAAGACCCAGAAATGTGTGAGGTGCGTGATATGCACAATCTGATCAGCAGATTCAGGAATGTATTCAGTCAATTATCCTTGAACAGTTGAAGCCAATGTATGATAGTTATCCATTTGAAGACAGTGTGGAAAAGGAGGTTCAACTTGTTGACATTATTGATGATACTGTCCAAAAAATTCTGGAGCAAATTCAGGCTGATCCTGATGTCTTTTATTGCCAATGCCTGCTTGATATTCATGGAACAAAATATTCTTATGGACAGCCTATCTTTTTCATAGAACAGGGAAAAGGTAACTTTTGGAAATTTTTATGATCCAATGGCAGATTATTTAGAGTCAACACTAAATTATAAATCTGTTATCTTAGAGACATCATTTGATAAAAGTGAGTACAAGTTGCTAGATCTTTGCTCTTCATGTTTTCCAATATTTCTGATTATACATATATTCAAAGTTGGAAACAAGTTTTGGTGGGTTGATGAAATTTTTTCCTGTTACATTGGAAATGGGATTACAATTTGATTCAGTAAATGAAAGGTTCCTCAGATACTTTTACAATCTTTGAAAGAAAGAGATTTGATTTTCATTGTATATACCGGTGTGTGAAGGATTGAATAAAGACTCCATAGCCCAATGGATGTTTTGCAGAGTAGCAGATAGCTTCAGTTAAATGACAGAAGGCACTAGTCTACAAGTTCTTGAAGCCTCACAAGGAAGACTTCATCCCGCAACAGGAGCCAGATGTTATAGCTAGTTTTTGTTTTCTATTTTTAGACCTTATGCTTATTTTCAAAACATGGTTTCTCTTATTGCTTTAAGATTCTAAGTTTGGTTTTTGAAGTATTTTGATAGCATGCTTATTTTTATTTTTTGATTTTATAGGTTTTTATTTTAAATTTACTTTACTTAGTTGTTTTCATACTTTTAATGGGCTTATTAGGTGTATGTATTTTCGAAAGGTTGTAAAAAGATATCATAAGGTTTTATCAAAGGTTGATTACACAATTTAAGTTCTTAACCCTTTCTTTTTTAAGCCTTTTGTCAAAAAACATTAACCAGACATTCCTGTAGCGCAAAGGCAGAAAAAATAAACTAGAGCGCTACAAGAAAGTCGTGGCCTTCAAAAAATCATAAGTTTGCTCGTCAGTTTTAAAATTTGCAGATGAGGGGAGTTTTTCCACATCTGTAAAGGAAAATGATACGTGTTTAAACCTTACTAATAATTTTGACAAGTGTTTGAATTAAGGCAAGAATGATTCAGATGAGTTGCAGCTGTCCAGTATGTGGAAAATTGAGATCCATTAAAACAGTAATGATGGTGCACGATGGGAGTAATTCATTGTGAGTTACGAATTTCTTGAATGTATGAAAGCTTACAGAGACCACGTTGATATCTGGCAGTCTGTGATTGGAAGAGATTGTGATGAAGGCGGTTAGAGGTTTAGGGTTTGCAGAGTAATTGACTGGCGCAATCGTGGCAGTTGAAGACAGAGTTATGAAAGTTACTGGACACCTGGAAAGACAAGAGAGCAGATTTTTAAAAATTGAATCCATTATTACAACAGGTACAAAACAGATTGCTGACATCATCCATGAATTCGGGCTCGCTTTGACAGAGGATTAGTTATTGGTGTTGATTAAGAAGTGCAAGTTTATGAACCTGATTTTTGCTCAATTGTTAGTCTATTCTGTCAGTGGAATTGTTCCAAAATACTTATCAGTTTTTTGAAGGAAAATTCATATCAAGGGTTCTAATTTTCTCAGCTTCTGGTTGACTGTTAAAATAACATACTTTCAAATAGTTTTAACTCTTTGCTGAAGAAGAAATTCAAATAGTTGATACAAAGTAGGAAGGGGGTAGAAGTCCTTTAGAACAGAATCAAAATATCACAGGTATACAAGAAAGTATACTGGAATTTCCTGTCATAGATAATTTGAACGCTGATAACCCACAGAGTTCAAGTGAAAAATCTAAAGAAGAGTTATTTGCAGCGGGATTAAAATGTGAAATGGTACAATTTTCAGCTATTAGGTATCAAGGAAAATCATTAGTAATGTTATGAGGAGCTGAAACAAGATGGAGACCAAAAGCCAGTAGCAAAAGAAGCCCTTTAAATAAAAAATAAAATGCATAGTTATGCTCTGTTTTTTCTTGTTTTGGTCATTGCAATTGAACGCAGATTACGAGCTGATGGAGATGAATTTTAGAAAACAAAAAGAGGTTTTTGTTCACAAGAGAACCATTCACAAAAACCTCTCTCAGTTTTGCAACAGCTGTCAAGGTTTGAAATATTCAATTTACTCTTTATAGCCTATTTTTTAGGGTTTAAAAATATTTAATATTTTCCTGTTTTAGTCTTCATCTTACGGGGCATATTCTGATTGATTGGAGACGAATTTTTAAAAACCAAGAGAGCTTTTTGTCCATCACGGACCCATTCACAAAAACCTCTCTCAGTTTTTGCACAGGTGTCATGGATCGAGAGATATGGAAGCTTCTTTGAGACCTATTTTTCATAAATTCGCCAAATTTACCAGAAATCCGATTTTGCTATTTTTAGTCAATTAGTTGAAAGTTGGTTAATGTAACTGCTGAGAAGTTTCAAATTCGACCTAATGAAGGGAAGATAGAACTACTTCTTTGTAATTATATAAAGGGGTGGGGGAAACAGAGAAGAGGTTGGAATTTTTGTACAGGGGAGGCTTTCAAGCTATTGTTATACAGAGCTAAGTTCAGAAACTCTTATGTATTTTGGATTACTGATTATGTTATATATGCAAACTATAAGCCCTTTTTATCCTATCTGTTGGTTTCATTTCTGATTAGTGTGATCACTCAATTTATAAATTCATTTCTTGTTTAAGGTTATTTCTCATGGAATGCTTATGAACTATGGATGAAACTCAGTGATGTACTTATGTTGTTCTGCTTTATGATTCATATATTATACATCTCAGTCTTTTATTGTTGCATGATTTAGTATTTGTCTTAGCCTTATGAGTTTTTACCCTCTTGTTTACAAGCTGCAAAACCAAAACTCTAAAAACCTGTTTTACTTAGTTTTATTTTATGAGATTGTGTTGGCTTGTTCTTTAGTAGTCTGAGAACAATTTATGGCACTAACAGTTACTATACATAGCATTGGATGAATCATCTCAAGGACCAATTTAACGCAGTGACCAATGGAGTGTTAAAGTTGAAAAAGATGAAAATTATATTTGTTTTATTGCAGTTTAAATTTATTAGAGCAGTACTATTATGAATCTGGTTTCAAAATTTTGTTTATGCATTGAAGTATATTTGTTTATCTATGTCAAATTTGAACTAACCCTAAACTTTAACACATACAAGTGGCATGGAAAATGTATACCACCGTAGGATCTTGTCTAGAGAATAACCTCCTAAGTACATCCAACTTAATCCTAATAGTGACAGTGGGGTGAAAACCATAGTTAGATCTTTGAATGCCAAGTTCTCCAAGGTGCAAAAGGAAGGGTAGATAGAACTACTGAGTAGTTTCAAATTCGACCTAATGAAGGGTAGATAGAACTACTTCTTTGTAATTATATAAAGGGGTGGGGGAAACAGAGAAGAGGTTGGAATTTTTGTACAAGGGGAGGCTTTCAAGCTATTGTTATACAGAGCTAAGTTCAGAAACTCTTATGTATTTTGGATTACTGATTATGTTATATATGCAAACTATAAGCCCTTTTTATCCTATCTGTTGGTTTCATTTCTGATTAGTGTGATCACTCAGTTTATAAATTCATTTCTTGTTTAAGGTTATTTCTCATGGAATGCTTATCAATTGTAGATGAAACTCAGTGATGTGCTTATGTTGTTCTGCTTTATGATTCATATATTATACATCGCAGTCTTTTATTGTTGCATGATTTAGTGTTTCTCTTAGCCTTATGAGTTTTTACCCTCTTGTTTACAAACTGCAAAACCAAAACCCTAAAAACCTGTTTTACTTAGTTTTATTTTATGAAATTGTGTTGGCTTGTTCTTTAATAATCTGAGAACAATTTATGGCACTAACAGTTACTATACATAGCATTTGATGAATTATCTCAAGGACCAATTTAACGCAATGACCAATGGAGTGTTAAAGTTGAAAAAGATGAAAATTATATTTGTTTTATTGCAGTTTAAATTTATTAGAGCAGTACTATTATGAATCTGGTTTCATAATTTTGTTTATGCATTGAAGTATATTTGTTTATCTATGTCAAATTTGAACTAACCCTAAACTTTAACACATACAAGTGGCATGGAAAATGTATACCACCGTAGGATCTTGTCTAGAGAATAACCTCCTAAGTACATCCAACTTAATCCTAATAGTGACAGTGGGGTGAAAACCATAGTTAGATCTTTGAATGCCAAGTTCTCCAAGGGGAAAAGGAAAAGGTAAGTTACAAGGAGCTTGCAAGTGGGCTTGGCAAACTTGTCATTAGTTTGATTCTAGACTTGAAGCACACAGATAGTGAAACTTGGTTGTTGAAAGCCCACATGCGAGTGAAATCCTCACAAAGTTGGTTGCAATTCCTACCCTAGTGGTGGAGGTTGAGGATTTAATTATGGGGGAGGGTTTCCCTACGCATGAGGACACTCCAATTGAGACAATGCTTCTAGAGGCTAAATCACCAAATTCGGTGATTTTTCACCTTCAAATTTGAAATTCGCCGAGTTTTTTACAGTCAAATTTATTTGATGAAAAACGCCAATTTTTGAATTCTAATTTGAATCGAACACGATTTTCAAGGTGAATTAAATCGCTGAAAATACAACTCGAATAGTCTGAAGTTCCGCATAAATGCAATAAAATTCATTTTTTGGGGTTTGGGCTGGTTAACCCTACTACAATTATGCTACTAAACTCATTACTCATTGTGAATCATGCTCAAATTTTAGAGTGTGAAGCCACTACCGATGGTAAGTCATGAGTCTATGACTGAAGTTTTAAGTGTGAGCAAAGGACCGAGGCTGCAATTGCAGTTCCATTTACAGTTACAGGTTTAGCTTTGAGTCTTGATCCTTGAAGCAAGTATTTGGTACATTAATGTATTGGATAGCCACCAACATGAGTGTATTGGTTAAGGCTAAAGCATGTTCATTCAACCAAAAAGTCGACATTCCGTAGTAGGTAGGCGCTACTACATTAGCAAGCTACAGGCGATAGCCATAACGCATAGGATTTCCAAATTTTAATTTTAATTTCCAAATTTTATAGTGTCTCGAATTCGATGTGGAATTTTATGTTGAATCTTATCGCCAAATTTTTTTGTGCCAATTTTTTGTCAAATTTCAAGGTCTTTGAATTCGAACACAAACTCGAACCAAGTGACCTAGTCTAGAGGAGCCTGTTATAGCTCCTTCCATGGCTCATCCAAAGGCTCGTGAAAGGCTCCCCCACATGTTGATCCCAATGATTTCAACTTCTTCCTTGTAGATAACAAATAGTACTTCGAGGGATGCATGCACCTTGTTGGAATATATTAAACCCACTCATAACTTAGGATAAAATATTTAATCATTATTTGATTAAATTCCTACCCACTAGCTAATTAGTTGGCATCCACTTGCACCTTAAAGTCAACACATGCCATCAATACCCCAGGAATGCTTTAATTCTGATTCTGGGTTGATTTTGACCACTTTATGGACATACAGAATTGGTAACTGCGCTTTACTGCAGATTCTGCTTTATCCAGCTTTTCTGTGGATAAGGTAAAGCTAGTTAACTAGGAAACTGGTATCTTTTGTTGCCAACCCATCCTTCGTGACTTTCTCTCCATATTCCAGGATTAACATGTTTTTCCATCACTCTTGATAACTCACTCATGCTTTTGCTAATTCGTGAGGTCCTTGACTGATTTGGGAAGCGCGTTAGCCACCTATGGGGGTTTAACATATTTTGGTAAGTCATCCTTTTTGAGCTTTATGAGTTGTCTCCATACAACTCGATTTTCCTATGAGGGATGTACTATTTATGTAGACTATTATTCATCATTAATCAATGGAAGGATACACTCCAATATTCATCTCTTCATTCATGTGATTCAGTCTCTTTTCTTCTCTCTATTTTTCCTGTGTATGCTTGTGAGAATTATCTTAGTAGCAAGATCCATTTTCAGTGCTTCTTCTTAACATCATTGCTCATAGCATTGGAGCTAATATTTCTACACAACTTGTGTCACAGGGAATCATCCTAGATTTTTTGTAACACATACGAGATGAGGAAGCCTTCAATCGACAGACACTTCCAAACTAGGAAGCTAAAGGAATTTCGATGAACTCTTACTGGGGTTTGGAAGCAAAATAAGTGTGCCTTCCTTTCAACTCAAAAGTGGTCACTCGACTTGTTTTACAATTTGGCACATGGAACATTATTTGCTCTTTATCTTATGTGCAGCCTCAGAGCAGCTTTTGACACAGAGGATCATGGCCAAGCCAACTACCCATTATGGAATGAGTTTCTTGGCCTTCCAACTCACATGTATATGTTTGTCAATATGTTTACCCGATGGTATGGCAAAGTGTTTATCTCAAATGGCCGACATAACTCCTTTCATGCCTCCTCAAGGGTTTGCCTTAAGGTGGATTTGAAAAGGAAGCTTCTTCCATTTCAGTATAGAGTATGTCAGCAGAAAGTTAGATATATGAACTTATTGAATGCATGCTTTACATGACAAGTACAAGATCGCTTGATTCGCAATTCCCCTCATCATTGGCCTAAGCCAGGGGAAGGTAAAGGGGAGGAGATACCATCCCATACTCCAAGGATTCATGTATGAGAAACACCTCTATGGCCTCAAAGCTGGAGGTCGATAACATGGGATCCACTCGGTTAGGTACCGAAGTTGGAGTTCGTGTCGGTGTTGGGGGTGGTGGATCTGGAGGGATTGACAATGGAGTAGGTGGCAGCAAAGTGGGTGCCCCAACCTCAAGTATAAATACAAGAACATGAGCTAGTTCTAGTTATGGAATAGGCATAAGTACAGGTGGCAAAAATGTGGGTAGCACAGGTGCTAGTGGACCCAGGAGGTCTGGTGGCCTTGAGGCTCCATTCTCGACCTCTAGTGCATTAATGGCAAGTGGTCAACCTAGTATCACTTAGTCAAGAGACCTAATGGTGAAGGCTAAGATGTATAAGAGTGGTGGTAGTAATTTGGAGGGTGAGCAAGGGTGGAAGGTTATGTCCTCCAAAAGGAAGGTGATATCTCCCGTCACGCAAGTAGATAAGTCAACTAGTACAATGAGCCCATGGATAAAGTCCTACAAGCACATGCCTGAGGGCTTGAGATGGACAACGAGTATAGTAGCCTGGGACTCCACCTCATGTTTGAATGAAGCTCTCAATAATGTCCTAAAAGGTGAGAGAGATAACAATTCCCAATCATAAGTAATGTCCTGAAAGGTGAGAGGGATAATAATTCCAGTCGTAAGTGTTAAAGATAGTGCAGCTGCGAGAGCCATTCTTTGAATGGCACCCTAATCAGTTAACTAGGGAGTCCTTAGCTGGTACCCTAGGGCCCCTAGGAGTCTACTAGGATTCTTGGTCTGGGATCAAGCAGGTTGATGCCATGGAAAAGTCCCTAGCATGTGGCAAGGGCCCCTATCTGTCTCTAGGGCATTCTGGTCAAGGACCAAACAGTGCTTGGTCAAAAGGACCAAGCAAATCCTGCATGAAGAGACAGAGAGATTCTGGTCTATGACCGTACAGATTCTTGGTCTAGGACCAAGCAGGTCCTGTAGGTAGAGTCCTGGTCAATTAACTAGGAAGATCTTGGTTAATTAACCAAGATGATGATGTGTGATGTCCTCCTCTCCTAAAACGAGGTTATTTCTTCAAGGGACTGACCACCCCTTGATGATGTCGCTAGCACTTGACCTTTAGGAGCAGTCAAGAGGACCAGAGGATCGCATCATCCAGTTTGGACCTTCCTTATATGGTGATGATAAAACTTCCAGTTATTGTATATAGCACTTGTGGACCACATACCTTGAGAGAGAAAGATAACAGTTAGGTTGCTTCTCCTTGTCTTCCCACCTTGTTGGTACACCTTAGTCTTGTAAAAGGGTTGTCTTCCCACCTTGTTGTTACACCTTGGTCTTGTGGGTAAAAGGGTTGTCTTCCCACTTGGTTGTGATACCTCTTGTTGATTTGTGGTTAACCTTGTGTTTGGTTTGGTCTTGTGTTGACCTCTCCTTTGTTGTCTTAGTGCCCCCTCTTGAGTGTGGTACCTTAACCCTTTTGTTATAATGACTTAACTTTAATTTATATTTTGTATTTGGAAACCCTCCTTAATGTATGACGTCTTGACTTTTTGAGTAAACCGTAATTCAATGAAGAATTAGAAGGGGGATCCTTCTAGAAGTCTTTAAAAGGTTATAAATACAATTCTAATTCTTCATTGTGAGATTATCTTGAAGTGACATTTCAAATCTGTTTTTGTGTGTGACTAATCTAGGGTTTTTTAAGCAGCCTTATGGGTGGCGTCTTGGGTTCTTTTGCTGCTAGAAAGTGTGTCGCCACCTGTGTGAGGGGTTCTCTGCTGCTAGGGTCTCTTTTTGTTGGGTCATTTGCCTTGTCTAAGCATTGTTAGGGCTGTTGTTGCTATTTGTGAAGAGTCGTTGCTTGTTTAGAGGCTCCCTAAGGATGTTGATGTTGTTTGGGAGAAGGTCACCACCTGTGAAGGTCTTCTTCTTGTTTTTTTTTACCATGGGAACAGCAACCTCCCAAGGGTATATCCAACAGCCTGCAAGCCAGATATACCAGAAACTTGTGACTTAGCAAGGGCCGAGACGTCCCGGTGGGGTCGCCTACCCTTCTAGCCTTGCCACAGCAGGTCATATGAGCAACCCTACCCCCCGCAGGTTTTGAACCTATGACCTCCAGGGAGATAACACATGTTCTTAACCATTGGGCCCACTCAAGTTGCCTCTTTAAGGTCTTCTTGTTGTTGCTACTACCTTTGTGAGGGTGGCGTGAGCCTATGTGAGAGAGTCATGAGCCTATTGAGGGTGTCGTGACCTGCTGTTGAGGGTGTCATGACCTACCCATAGGCTACTACCTGAGTCGTGGCTAGTTTTGTTAGGTTGTCACCTTGTTGCTTGGGCTATCACCTTGTTTGCTTGGTCTATCACCTTGTTTGCTTGCCGTGAGTTTTTTGTAGGGCTGTCACTTGAGCCATGGGTTGGTTTTGGACTATCACTTGAACCGTGGCTGGTTGTTGAACTATCACCTGAGCAATGAGTTGTTGTGGGCTATCTGTTGAGTGTCTGCTACCCTTATTAGGTTGTTTGAGCAAGTCGTTTCCCTATATGGGTTGTTCGAGCAGGATGCTACCCTGTGTTGGGCTATTTGAGATGGTCACTGTCTTGTGTAGATTGTTGAGTGGTTGTTGCCCTGTGTAAAGGTTGTTTGAGTGGGCCACTATCCTGTGTGGACTGTTTGAGTGACCGTTGCCCTATGTGTGTGTTGTTTGAGTGGGCCACTGCTTTGTATACGGGGTGTTTGAGTTGGACACTTATTGGTTCTCTTGGTTTACATCTTGAAGTTGATCTTGATGTATTCACTATTGTATCTTCTACTGTTCTTGTCTAAACCTATCCTACAACAATTTATCTCTCTCTCTCTCTCTCTCAGGTATGTCCACGCCCTCAGGTAAGGGTCAGACTTGTTCCTTTTAGTGACTTGTCTCTGAGAGACAAGGTCTGATCTAAAAGTCCTCTGAGTATAACGAAGGTCCAACTCATACTTATTACTATTTGTTTTCTCAATTAGATTAATGTATCGTTGTTAATGATTATACTAGTATTGTTTTATTGCTTATGTACTTTGCAGTTGTTATACATTTTGTTTCAAACCCCAACTTTAACACAGTGATCCTTAAGGGAGTGTTAAAGTTGAAAGAGGTGAAAATTATGTTTGTTATTGATTAGTTTTTTAGCATCATTTTACAGTTTAAATCTGCATTAAAAGCACAAGTTTGTCAATTTTATGAAAAACCCTAAAACTTCAACAGTAAGCAATGTGTGATAGGTGTCATGCAATGACTACAATCGGATGTAGTCTTCTTACTAGAGGTTAAGTCAACTAGAATTGAGTTGCAGAACAAAATGAATTATTGCTAGAATGGGCCTTTTTGGGCTTCAAATCATTGCTAGGGTAGTGGATGGGTGGTGGTTCCTCTCTCACCCTCCTTGCAGAGCTTTGTGTTGGTTTTAGGGTCAAATCCCGAGGATAAATGAGTGTGGTTCACCCTTCTTATACAGGATCAATTGACTATGCTGTGTGCAGTCTATGCCTCAAATGATAGCTCAAATAGAAGACAATTATGAGATTGGATGGCCTTTTCTATGCTAACAACTGAGTGGGCAACTTCAACATGGTTGATTGGGAAGAAAATAGGTGCAGTGGCAGAGGAGCAATGATCAATGACCTAGAAAAGCAAGCTTGGTGTAGGTGCAAGGATGCCCTAGCAATGTTCAACCCCAACTTGAAGCAAAAAGGGTTGGATTATGGGAGGGTCTTTCACTTGGAACACCTATAGGCAAGGTCAAAACAGAGGCTAGCCACAACTAGATACATTTTATGGGCCCAAGGAGGAGGTAGTGTTCTCAATCAAGCTTCTCCCAACGGAAGTTCTAATGGATGAAACATGTTCAAAACATCTTCCAATTCAATCAATGGTCTCTATAGGTCTTTCTATGGACATGGCCTTGTCTTCAATTTTTAAACAAAATGTGTCACATCTAGAGTAAACAGATTTCTGAGATCTTGTCCAAAGGGTGTGGAATCTCCCCCCCTTCCTAATGGGTGTGCAAAGTTGGGTTCTATGGTGGGAGGTTGTTGTGAGACGCACTATTAAGTTTATGAGATGGTGGGGAAAGATGATGGCACAACAGAGGAGGAGAGAGCTCGAATGGCTCATCAACGACTAGAGGAGGTTCACATCTTTTTGGAAGAGGACATCATAATGTCACACTTCAAGAGGAGTCGACAAAATTAGAGATGACAGCGATAGTTGGAGAGCAGTATCTTGCCATAGGAGCCAAGGTCTGATCTCCATTGCAGTGGATTTAGGTTGGTGATGAGGGGCCCATATTTTAGTTTGATCTCTTGAAGAGGAAAGTTACGAATGAGAAAGTAATTGGACTTCACACTATGGATGTTTCCCTTGTGAAAGATTCTACTAAGGTTCACTATATGTTCAATGATCATTTTCAATCTATTTTTGCTCTTTATCCTCTATCCAATGGGGTGTTGGCCTTGTTTGGAGATGGACATTCCCTTATTTGTGAGTCATTATCCAAGATGTGGCATTGCTTATGATTTCTGCTATGTTTGTTATTTGGAATCTTAGGTGCAAGTATGTATTGGCCAAGAGATTATTTTTGTTTCTTCTTTTGTTGTTCTATGGAAGGATGAGGTTCACCATCAGCTTCTAGCTAAGGGTGCTATGTTGATTAAGGATGCTAAGAACTTGGATCCTCTTGTATATCCTGATTTCATTCTGCTCTTGTCAATATCCGGAAGAGGTTATGATAGGCATTGTATATACGCTTTCATTTTCAGCTTTTTGTTTGTAAATGCATTTATGTGTATATAAGATCTATTTTTCAAAAAAAGCAAAAGTGATATTGTTTGTTTAAATAAAATTGTGAATTATTTCTAAGGAAAAAAAAATATCATCCATTCAAAATTTCTAAATTCAAGAGTGTTGTGCACATGGGAAATGGTTCAAATTTCTAGATTCAAATGGGATTCTATGAGTAGGGAAAATGTTTGAACTTTTGAACTAGGACAAAGGGGGTAAGAAGATGTTTTAGCTAAAATTTTGGATGTTAGAATTTATTTTTCAGAGTGCATCAGGGAAAAAAGTCACTAGCGTAGATGTCGATTTTTCTATGAGCATGGGAAATGGTTCAACATTTAAAGAAGGAATTCTATGACCATGGGAAAAGGTTCAACTTATAAACAAGTATAGAGGAACTGAGAAGTTAAAAAAATGAATGTCAGAATTTTCTTTTTAATAGACCCAATTGAAAATGAATAGAATTATTGATTGTGTTATAAAGACCCTTATGTCCGCGTCCTAATCGGCCTCCTGGAGGAACATGTGCCTTCAAAATATCTATGTGACCAATCCCAAAGTTGGTTCTATACATACCCAGACTGACCTTAGCTCTATTACCTGATCTTGTATAACGTCCCCCCGGGATAAGGTTGGTCATTCACTCGAGGGAGCACTAAGGTAATTCACCATGCTCAATTTCACGGACCCTTCGATAGAACATCAAGGAACCAAATGGGTTCTTTTCATCTATTTAGCACAGATTAGCAATTTTCATAAGTCAAAACTCTCACAAGTAGATGACATTGTAAGAAGATCCACAATCATATGCAAACACTACAATCCTCACAACCTGGTCACTGAACCCTATCCCTATAAAATTATTGAAATTGAGCAAAGAAGCAATAGTACAGTTAAATATATTGTTAAAAGCTTAAATTTAAAAAAAAAATATCATGTCCATTATAATAATAATAATAGTTTATTTTTTAAGGTCACAGCCAAGCTAGACACCAATTTGGTGTATAAAACCCCATGTTTGTGAAACAAGGGACCCCTCTGCACAGCAATTTAGTTACTAGAGTCTACAAAGTTATACATACCCTACCCCATCCGGATTTGAACGTATGACTATGACCTTCTAGGAGGAAACAAATTTCTTAACTGTTAGGATATGCATTATAGGTCTCAAAGGATTTGAAATAAGAAACATAGTTATTTTTAATAGAATCCATCGCCATAAATGCTATTAATGTAAAAGAGCCAACGATTCAATATTTAAATCTTACGAGTAAAGATGTCATATGGACATTAGCCTCGTGTCCAAGGCTCAAGCTGTTTAGCTGCTTCAGCTTCAGCTTGCTAATGAGCAGTGAGCATCTTTGGCATTGAAATTTGTAAATGCTCATTGCCAAAATTTACAAGAGTAACAAATAGTAATTCATTGATTTAAACGGTTATTTCTCTTTTGAAAAGAAAAATCGGCATAGCCCCAAGGATTATCTTAATTGGTTTTGAGCCAAGCAGAGATCTCTCCCCCCACTAGGGTAGGTCACAGGTTCAAATAAATAGCAAGCCACTTTACAATTGCGAAATTTTGTGTCTTATCTGCTACTTTGATGTGCCACTTTGATGTAGTAAGCTTCAATTTCAACATATCCTAAAATTAAAGCTAAACAATTTAACAACACGGCATCTTACAACATGTACCAAAGTAAATTTAAGTAATTGAAGAAATGGCAAGCTATTTTAAAATTAAACAATGTTGTGTTAAACTTAATTGCAAACTATTTTGCAATTGAGCAATTTTGTATTAAACTTACCCGCAGGCTATTTTACAATTGGGCAGACTTGTGTGACGCCAATCTGCAAGCTATTTTACAATTGGAGATTGTTTTGTTAACCTTATCTGCAAGTTATTTTATAATCGGTAAAAATTGTGTTAAGCTTATATGCAAGCTGTTTTACAGTTGGGCCAAGCTATTCTACAATTGAGCAATTTTGAGTTAGAATTATCTGCCACTGTGATGTAGCAAGCTTGCATTTTAAGAAGACATCGCAAAGATATAGCTTCCAAGTAGCAACCCGGATGATGAATTATTTCCTGTTTCTGCAAGAATGAACTAAATACGCCAGCAAGACCAAACCGGACAAACGTGCAAAGAAAAAATAGCGATGATGATACCTTACCTTTTTCTTTCTGGAACCGCAACCACTGCTGTGAGGCGTTTGCTTCTCGTGTGCTTGTTCAGAGTTTAGTCCGTTATTAACCGAAGCTGGCATTTGTAAACTGTCCGACGCCATTTTCAGCCGTTCAAACGATTAACTGACACAAATCTGTAAATACGGGTTGGCTCACAGTATTCGAACGTTCGAAGGCGATTTTCAGACGAAAATTATGAAGAATTGGGGCCTGCAACCGAAATTTCGAGTTTAGTTATGAAGACGGCTTTAAAACCTTGATGTTTAAAGCCCTACGCCGGACTTCTAGAACCTCCGGCCAACGTCAGATTGCCTCGGAGCTCCAGGTCCGGTGCCGCCGAGCCTGGTTTCTTGTGGTGCCCGGAGCATCCGACGGTTGTGGTGGTGCCCTGCATGGTCTGAGCTTCCCTACCGTCCGATGGAGGGGAAGCAGGGTGGGCTTCGTGTGGCTGGCATTTCGATACCCAAAATCTCGTATTTGGAAAAAATAAAAATATCTTAAGTTTAAGATACGACAAAAGTAGTTTTTTTCTAAAATATCTTGCACTTTCCACTTCCTCTCCCGAGTCTTCTCTCATGATTAGAGATTATAGATAGGAAAGCACATCTAAAGGTGAATAAAAACATTTATCCATTATGTTTTAGTGGCTGATAAATCCAAATGGTTTTATTATATATTTACAACTATTCCTTCATATTGGCCCCATACTATGTAGAATAAGCTTCTACAAGCCCTTTACCAAAATCAATTCTTCAATTTTTTTATTGTTGCATGAACTGAATGACTTAGTGCGAAGTTTTAAGAAAGAATATGCAAAATTTTATATTCCCTATTTCATCATTTCGCATGTATTTTCAACAACAAAATATTTGTATTTTGGCAAATCTTTTGGAAGGGTAATTAAGCATATGAATTAGAGAAAATTGATGTTTTGTTTTATGTCAAAAATCAATTGATAAGTTAATCAAACTTTTTTGTTGGCAAATTTTTTAGAAGGGTAATTAAACATATGAATTAGAGAAAATTGATGTTTTGTTTATGTTAAAAATCAATTGATGAGCTAATTAAACTTTTTTGTGAAGTCATTCTATTAAGAACAAGTGCATTTTTTCCAAACTTCTCATTGTCTTCGTTGCACAAGAAACCCATTACTTATAAAGTCATTCATGAAAAAATGGTCCTCAAGCATGCTTACATGTTTTGTAGTAGAAATCATATATCTCAATAAAAATAAAAGCTCATATGACGCATTATGAATAAGGCATATTAATTTATTTAGTTGATAAAATAGTGCCAATTTAATATATTGAATTCCTATTTCGACAATTTGTTTTGAAATACTAAATGTCACCAACAATCCAAAGAACAAAAATGAGCAATTGTACAATTCAAAATTTAACCCATAGGAAAAAATTTAGTGTCTTTTCAATCAATCAAAATGAGAAGTGGAAAGAAACGAGAAGAAAACATAATAAACATCACCAACAATCCAAAGAACAAAAATGAGCAATTGTACAATTCAAAATTTAACCCATAGGAACAAATTTAGTGTCTTTTCAATCAATCAAAATGAGAAGTGGAAAGAAACGAGAAAAAAACATAATAAACATGAAAAAGATGAAGGATTTTACCAAGAATTATAATTTTGTCATTTAGATGGAGGTATCTTAGGTTCCACTTTTGGAGTTTTGCATTGAAGTTTTTGCAAACAACACTTCCACATAGTTGAAAGAGAAACATTCACTCCAAACATAACTCTGACATATAGTGGGCAATGTCGCCATCTCTCACCTGTTACCAAGGTCTTTTCATCCGTGTGATCTTATTTCCAACACCAAACACTATAGGATTTTTAGATAATATACTATTCAAATTACAACCCAAATTTCCATGAAATTTTTCATTTTTGTGGCAATATGGGTGATAAAATGGCACTTTTTTCATTTGCAACAAAAAAGGTCAACGGCATAAACATTTGCAATTAAAACAACAAAAGAATCCATACATTTCTAATAAGTCATGCTAAATGTCTACAATTGAATCAACTGTAAGGTCCATATATGTGGCCAAAAACCTCTATAACAGAGGCACCAATTATGTCTACCATCACATTTCATGTAATATCTACTTAACATGGAAAGTAGACTTTTTCCCTCATTAAATTTTTTTTTATAATTATTATTTCTAAAAATTTGCATTAATAATTTGCTTTATAATGAAACATTATGGATAACTCAACGTATCAAAAATAAAATATTTTAAAAAACATGTGAGAAAAAATGTTAATTATGACCCTATTGAATCATAAATTAATTAATTAATTTGGTCTTGGAGTAAGACATATAATTGTTGTTTATTGGCTAAAATTTTGTCTTCTTTGGATGTAAGGAAACAAGTTAACGTCCCAAGATCCAGAGACATCTAGTAGGAGTAGAAGTATGCCCCATTATGGACCACCGATAGATTATTTCAAGTGGCATGGTTTTCCTTGAATAGTGGTGATGAGTCAACTTGCATTTACGAATAACAACGAATGATGGTTGTCCTCACTACTAGTTTGACAACTAAGTTATGATAGGTTTTGTCATATTCGGAAAACAATAAAATAATAAATATATAAATGGTGTTAATTATAATTTAATTGCATCATAAATTAAATATTAAGAAAAAATGAGTCCATTGGATGTAGCTTGGGTGGTTGGGAGGAATGTGTTACCCTCCCCACCCAGGTTCAATTCCTTGTAAGTGACATGTCGAGCCCTTAAATGGGTCTATGAGATGCTCTTGTTGTTGAGCCCCCACTAAATCGCAAATGATAGGCCACCCCATGTTCTCTCGCGTATTTCAAGGAGGTTATTCATGGATGTAGCGAGCGCTAATATCCAGTGTTGTGAACCACATGAAAAAATATTAAGAAAAAATACAATTAAAAATATTATTTTTTGTATAATTAATCTAAATTAAATAGAACATATATTTATGAATAGAATAGTCTATCTAATTAAAAAGAAAAAATTAATTTAGCAATACTCCAAATAAGTGTCAAGTTGGACCTTTGCCTCTCACATTTTTCTAATTCTTTTTGCCCAAATTCTCGCCAAAAATTTACAAAATTATTGGAGTTCCATATATCAATTGTTAAGATCGAATAATCTAGGTGCAAAAGGGGTATTTGAGGCCGATGAATCCATTTACACAGTCAAACTGCAATTTTAGCAATGAAACATTGCAATTTGACCAAATATTGTAATAGCTAGAAAACATTGTAATGAATTTCGGTGATAATAGCTAGAAAAAATCCAAATTATATAGCAATTAGACTATTTTTTTTTAATTAGAAACTTGTGAATATGGAAGTAACAAAATGTCCACAACATTGAAAACTAAACCCATTGACTCAACTAAGTTTACATTTTTTTATTATTTTTTCAAAAAAGAAATGCATGCATCCATCTTAACCTATCTTTTAAATGTCAAAATATTCCAACCTACCTACCTAATGTGAATCATTCAATTGTTAAAAATAGTCGGTATATATAATGTGCTAAGTCAAGGTAGAGAAGTATTTATTAATTGGTTACATCATTAGTCTTATGGACAAAATATGATCAAGCCTTTATTTATTGATCAACTTTATTTTTACTCAAATGTAGACGACAACCCTCGCACCTTAGATGCTCCCTTCTCTTGTTCAATCCTCAACCTATCATATCCCTCCCAAACATGGATCCAGGAACGGACTCTCCAACCTCACCACCCTTTGAGGAGGTCCATTTCATGCTCTGGATTCCTCCCTTTCTAAAATCTGCAAAGGCACTTCCCATGTCCTTTCATTTTGTTAAGAGTGTTGTTATCCATGAGGTTAAGTTATCTTCAATAATGTCCCTACATAAATCTTTGCCTTTGGTTGATCATGGCCCCATTGGTAATTTCATTGGTCTATGTCCCTCTCTTAGAGCCATATATTAATCGATTACTAAGAACTCTAAGCCTTTAATTTAATGAAATTTGTTACAAGCAAGGGATAGGATGTGTTTCTCTTTGAAAAGAAGGAAGGGAGGGATTTGATATTCATGAGTAACTCATATTTCATGGTGCCAATAGGAATGTACCTAAATAGGTGGACATTAGATTTTGATCCTGATAATGACATACCATCAACCATTCTAGTCAAGGTTTGTCTCCACATCTACTTTACACTGTTGGAATAATGAGGGTTTAGTTTCTATCGAAAATATTGTAGGCCATTATATTAACAAATATGAACCTAAATTGGGAATGCGGGCATATGCCAAGATTTATGCTAAGGTTGATCTTGAGAAAGAACTCCCTAAAGCAATAAATCTCTCAATTATGGAGGGACGCACACCTACAAGTTAGACTATGACAACTTCCATTCAAATGCAAAGTGTGCGATGAATACGGGAATTTCAAAAAGGATCATAAACAAGCAAAAAATTAGCAACAACCAATAGACAAGGACAACAATTTGTAGCCAATTACAAGTAAAAAAGGAAACAAAGAATGTGGGCACTAGAGGCCCATCAACCTCCAAACTTTCTAGCATATCAGTTCCTCAAGCTAATAGATATAGTGTTCTATCACCAGTTAGCTCATAATTCTCTTCGAAAGATTAGTCGCAAGAGGATAATGTCAATGACCCTTTGATAAGTCAAAACATAACGAGTAACCAACTTTAGAAGAACTTAAAGCTAGTACCAAGGAGCAGAAAACACATTGGGTGCCAGCATAACCAAACATGTAAACAATGTTGGCTCAAGTAAAATAATTCTCAACCCCAAGCAGACTAATAACAAGGATGAAATCCAAATAACAACAAAGAGAAGAAACAAAAGTTTTAGAAAATAAAAGATTGCCTTCCAAGAGGCCAAGTAGAAAAAACTTGAGAGATAAAGGGGAGGGAATGGCCACAAAGGAGAAGAATTTAGGGCTACAAACCACTATTGAAAAATCTTTCAAAAATGCACCAATCAAAAGCCATGGATTTGAGAAGCCAGAGAGAACTCTTGGAATTAACTCATTAACTCATCCAAGTAAGTAATGATAATAGTCTTTTGGAACTGTAAAAGGTTGGGAAATCAAAAGAAAGTGGAAGCACTAAGGGAATGTAACAAAGAAGAGAATCCCTCAATCTTGCTTTTCTATGAGACTAAGATGGAGGAGAAAGAAGTTTTGGAAATAGGAGCAAAATAGTGGGAAAACAATGAAGGATGCCCTATAAGTTCAAAATAAACCTTGGGTGGAATAAATAACTTTTTGGGACACAAGGGTATTGAAGAAAATAACTTATTGTACAAACCAACATTGGTTCATGATAGTGTTGTTTTTTTTTCGCCTGGGTATGCGCCTCCCTCAAGCTGGTCACCTGCGCAGTCTGAAGCGCGAGCCCTGAGGCGAGTTTGGGCTCCTCTCGATCACCATGAGCGCCGCAGGAGGAGGGGAACCTCCTCCCCCCCATCTTTCTGAGGATGAAGTTGCATTCAGGAGGTTGATTTCGTCCCAAGGGAAGAGAACAGAATCAGCTCCTCCCCCAAAATTTGTTAAAAAGTTAGAAGCAGTCCCTGAAATCGCCCTACCTGAGGAGAAATCGATCCGGATCGCTGTCTCTCTGGCAGATCGAGCACTGGTGGGACAGTTCACCGGCCTCTGGCCCAGCCCCAAAACGATGGAAACCTGGGTTCAGAACAATTGGAGACCCCTCATCAAGAATGGAGTCACCAGCTATCCAGTAGGAAAGGGGTATTTTCTGTTTGAGTTCATCTCAAAGGAGGACAAAGATTTGATTTTTAGGAACGGACCGTATTTTATGGGGCCTCAGGGGTTTTATTTGAATCGATGGAGCCTAGATTTCGACCCTGCAATAGATATTCCCAAGGCTGTTCCAGTCTGGGTGCGATTGCCAGGATTGCCTATCCACTGCTGGAATTCGGACTCCCTTCAGACGATTGGGAATGGATTAGGTCGTTTCATAGACAGTGCAGATCCTAAAGGATACTATTCCTGCGCCCGGATCTGCGTGGAAGTAGATCTCGAGGCTGGTTTACTGGAAGCCATAAAGCTTAAGATCAAGGGATGGCAGCACTATCAGCAACTGGACTATGAGCAGTTGCCGTTCAAGTGCCGGCACTGCCACGAATATGGACATTTTCAGAGAAATTGCCCTAAAATCCAAGAGATAACTAAAGAAAGAGGGAAAAAGGCAGATGAAGGATGGCAGCAAACTAAAAGACAGCGAGCTCCTCGAAAGAGAGACCCAAAAAATCCTACTTCTTCTGTTCCGAAAGTGCCAGATCCTCCAACATCTGGCAATAGGTTTGCTGCGCTGGAAATCCCGGAGGAAGAACCTACGGTAGAACCAGATCCGGGGAAAGAAGGCACAAGAGAACAGCCAGAGGAAGCAACCTCTACAAGGAACCAAGGGGATTCAAC
>LPNX010613685.1:261620-302542 GCA_001517045.1 Pseudotsuga menziesii
GTCTCCAAAGCCAATAGTCTCCTGGGGGACACTCTTAAGTTCCAAGGGGAGCAATATTCCAATACAACGTTGCAGGCTGCTGAAGAAGTATGGCTATCTAGTTTAAATCCAGATCTGCTGAAAACCCCCCACTACTCCCCAAAATCTCCAAAGCTGGCCATGTGGGAAATCAGGAAAGAACCAGGGGAGTTTAAGGATTGGAGGAAGAAGCTGAACAGGAACTCTCTCTTCTTTGACGGGGCTTCGAAAAGAAACCCAGGGGAGGCGGGAGGAGGAGGGGTGATCTATGACCCTGAAGACAACCTACTGTTAAAGTATTCTTGGGGTCTAGGCACCGAATCCAATAATAAGGCGGAAGGTTTAGCTCTATGGTAGGGACTGATCCAAGCAAAAAACATGGGAATAAACGAGCTAACAGTTTTCGATGACTCCAGGATCATCATCCAAGCCCTGAATCAAAGCTCCAGAATCTCAAATCTTCATCTAAGACAAACTCTGAATCGAATAAAAAGGATTATCCTGACATTCAAGCATGTAGAGATATACCACATTCTCCGGAAGCTAAACTCTGCAGCTGATACAGCTGCCAACGATGGAGTTCTGTTAAGCAAGGGGGAACTTCTCACTAATCATGGGAAATTGATCCTGGTATTGCCCTGAAGGCAAGTATAGGAATAGAATCGAACTGCCACCGGGGAAGAGATCGCTTAAAAACATGATGAATAAATTGCTCTGCTTAAATTCTTGGCCATTCCTTAGGAGCTCGAAAGAAATGATGGATATTTATGCTAGATTCGAACAAAGAGATTATCCAGCCGTTTTTCTCAGGCCAGGAGTGGCGATTCCAGGAAGAAATGATCATATCCCAGTGAAGGAAGCTGGCCGAAGAATTGAGACGTCTTCAGATCTCAAATTGGACCTTGAAATAAGACATGCAGCAGCTAGGACGCCTTTGCAATTTGGAAAGGAGGAACGAGCTCTGCAAAGGAAACCGAACAGGCAATTAGAGGCTCACATGTTGCAGAATTTGGAAAAATGATGCTCAAAGAAGCAGCGATATGGGCATGGATCGATCTGCCTGTTAGGATCCATTTCGAATTATGTGTTAAGTGTCTTCTGCATTAAATCTGATGTCGGGTGGATGGAGACTGATTACTCTTTCAAATTCTGTTATTGGAGAACTTGTAACTCTGGAAATATCAGGGAGATTGAGGATTCTCTCCCATCTAGACTTTAAGATGTAACCAGTTGGTGGCTCTGCCACAGTTTTGCTAATACAAAACCTATCCAATGTTGTTAAAAAAAACATTGGTTCATGATAGTGTTGGAAAATAAAATTAAGGAGTTACATTCAGTCTATAATGTCTACGCTTGAAACCAATATGGGGAGAAGGTACGTTTCTCAAGAACTCTAACACAATTAAATAACGGGAAATGAATAAAAAATGCATATGAGAGGGATATTTTAATGTGGTTGTCTCATAAAATCAAATAAGGTGGCACTATTGTCAAATCTTAGTTTGAGGAAATGATTGAAGACTATATAGTCGATTGGGATCTAGTTAATGATGTTCCAAAAAGGGGAAATTTACTTGGTCTAATAGAAGAACATAGCCTAACCATATTGTTAAGATGTCATATGCTAGACTAGATTCAATAGTATTCGATTCAAAATCACAGCAGCAACATATCAAAAATCACTGATAGAAACACAATCACATTATAGACACAACATTTATCCTGGGAAACCCTCAAGGGGAAGAAAACCCAACAAAAACTTCCTCTATATAAGATGTATAAAGACAACCCAAAAATAGGTGTTCTCCTCCTTATGTTCTGTCTTTCTTTCTCTCCAATGCGCTACACAAGTGAGTGAGTCTATGTTCAAATAAGAACCACAGCTCCTCTATTTATACACATGTGTCAACTTGACTTTTGCACTAGACAAGTTAGCCCCAATAAACTGTCTGGGCTGACTTCACTTAGGAATACTCAAAACCAATATTTTATATTATTTATTGGGGTACTAAAGACCTGACACAAGTGGAGGCTTTACCTCATGACTCTATGATGACCAAATACAATAGTAACAGCCCATCGGAGGAATAATAACATCTCCCTTGGGTTACATCAGTAAAATACATTTAGAATATCCTTTGAAGTTACAATATTTCAACACTCTGCCTTAATGAGAAGGTTATTCTACTGACAACATCATCATAGACTATAGGAGAACAGAGAGATAATTACAACAGTACAATAATTTGCTTATTTCTAAGAATTTGCATTAATAATTTGCTTTATAATGAAACATTATGGATAACTCAATGTATCAAAAATAAAATATTTTAAAAAATATGTCAGAAAATATGTTAATTATGACTCTATTGAATCATAAATTAATTAATTAATTTGGTCTTGGAGTAAGACATATAATTTTTGTTTATTGGCTAAAATTTTGTCTTCTTCGGATGTAAGGAAACAAGTTAACATCCCAAGATCCAGAGACATCTAGTAGGAGTAGAAGTATGCCCCATTATGGACCACCAATAGATTATTTCAAGTGGCATGGCTTTCCTTGAATAGTGGTGATGAGTCAACTTGCATTTACGAATAACAACCAATGATGGTTGTCCTCACTGCTAGTTTGACAACTAAGTTATGATAGGTTTTGTCATATTCGGAAAACAATAAAATAATAAATATATAAATAGTGTTAATTATAATTTAATTGCATCAAAAATTAAATATTAAGAAAACATGAGTCCATTGGATGTAGCTTGGGTGGTTGGGAGGAATGTGTTACCCTCCCCACCCAGGTTCAATTCCTTGTAAGTGACATGTTGAGGCCTTAAATGGGTCTGTAAGATGCTCTTGTTGTTGAGCCCCCACTAAATAGCAAATTATAGGCCACCCCATGTTTTCTCGCAGATTTCAAGGAGGTTATTCATGGACGTAGCGAGCACTAATATCCAGTGTTGTGAACCACGTGAAAAAATATTAAGAAAAAATACAATTGAAAATATTATTTTTTGTATAATTAATCTAAATTAAATAGAGCAAATATTTATGAATAGAATAGTCTATCTAATTAAAAAAAAAATTAATTTAGCAATACTCCAAATAAGTGTCAATTTGGACCTTTGCCTCTCACATTTTTCTAATTCTTTTTACCCAAATTCTAGCCAAAAATTTACAAAATTGTTGGAGTTCCATATATCAATTGTTAAGATCGAATAATCTAGGTGCAAAAGGGGTATTTGAGGCCGATGAATCCATTTACACATTCAAACTGCAATTTTAGCAATGAAACATTGCAATTTGACCAAATATTGTAATAGCTAGAAAACATTGCAATGAATTTCGGTGATAATACCTAGAAAAAATCCAAATTATATAACAATTAGACTGTTTTTTTAATTAGAAACTTGTAAATATGGAAGTCCACAACATTGAAAACTAAACCCATTGACACAACTAAGTTTACATTTTTTTATTATTTCTTCAAAAAAGAAACGCATGCATCCATCTTAACCTATCTTTTAAATGTCAAAATTTTGAAACCTAGCTACCTAAATGTGAATCATTCAATTGTTAAAAATAGTCGGTATATATAATGTGCTAATTCAAGGTAGAGAAGTATTAATTAATTGGTTACATCATTAGTCTTATGGACAAAATATGATCAAGCCTTTATTTATTGATCTGCCTTATTTTTACTCAAATGCAGACGACAACCCTCGTACCTTAGATGCTCCCTTCCCTTGTTCAATCCTCAACCTATCATATCCCTCCCAAACATGGATCCAGGAACAGACTCTCCAACCTCGCCACCCTTTGAGGAGGTCCATTTCATGCTCTGGATTCCTCCCTTTCTAAAATCTGCAAAGGCACATCCCATGTCCTCTCATTTTGTTAAGAGTATTGTTATCCATGAGGTTAAGTTATCTTCAATAATGTCCTTACATAAATCTTTGCCTTTGGTTGATCATGGCCCCATTGGTAATTTCATTGGTCTATGGCCCTCTCTTAGAGCCATATATTAATCGGTTACTAAGAACTCTAAGCCTTTAATTTAAGGAATTTTGTTACAAGCAAGGGATAGGATGTGTTTCTCTTTGAAAAGAAGGGAGGGAGGGATTTGATATTCATGAGTAACTCATATTTCATGGTGCCAATAGGAATGTACCTAAATAGGTGGACATTAGATTTTGATCCCGAGAATGACATAGCATCAACAATTCTAGTCTAGGTTTGTCTCCACATCTACTTTACACTGTTGGAATAATGAGGGTTTAGTTTCTATCGAAAATATTGCAGGCCATTATATTAACAAATATGAACCTAAATTGGGAATGCATGCATATGCCAAGATTTATGCTAAGTTTGATCTTGAGAAAGAACTCCCTAAAGCAATAAATCTCTCAATTATGGAGGGACACACACCTACAAGTTAGACTATGACAACTTCCATTCAAATGCAAAGTGTGTCATGAATACGCGAAGTTTCAAAAAGGATCATAAACAAGCAAAAAATTAGCAGCAACCAATGGACAAGGACAACAATTTGTAGCCAACAAGTAAAAAAGGAAACAAAGAATGTGGGCACTAGAGGCCCATCGACCTCCAAACTTTCTAGCATATCAGTGCCTCAAGCTAATAGATATAGTGTTCTATCACAAGTTAGCTCATAATTCTCTTCGAAAGATTAGTCCCAAGAGGATAATGTCAATGACCCTTTGATAAGTCAAAACATAATGAGCAACCAACTTTAGAAGAACTTAATGCTAGTACCAAGGAATAGAAAACACATTGGGTACCAACATAACCAAACATGTAAACAATGTTGGCTCAAGGAAAATAAATCTCAACTCCAAGTAGTAATAACAAGGATGAAATCCAAATAACAACAAAGAGAAGAAACAAAAGATTTAGAAAATAAAAGATTGCCTTCCAAGAGGCCAAGTAGAAAAAACTTGAGAGATAAAGGGGAGGGAATGGCTACAAAGGAGAAGAATTTAGGGCTACAAACCACTATTGAAAAATATTTCAAAAATGCACCAATCAAAATCCACGGATTTGAGAAGTCGAGGAGAACTCTTGGATTTAACTCATTAACTCATCCAAGTAAGTAATGATAATAGTCTTTTGGAATTGTAAAAGGTTGGGAAATCAAAAGAAAGTGGCGGCACTAAGGGAATGTAACAAAGAAGAGAATCCCTCAATCTTGCTTTTCTATGAGACTAAGATGGAGGAGAAAGAAGTTTTGGAAATAAGAGCAAAATAGTGGGAAAACAATGAAGGATGCCCTATAAGTTCAAAATAAACCTTGGGTGGAATAAATAACTTTTTGGGACACAAGGGTATTGAAGAAAATAACTTATTGTACAAACCAACATTGGTTCATGATAGTGTTGGAAAATAAAATTAAGGAGTTACATTCAGTCTATAATGTCTACGCTTGAAACCAATATGGGGAGAAGGTACGTTTCTCAAGAACTCTAACACAATTAAATAATGGGAAATGAATAAAAAATGCATAGGAGAGGGATATTTTAATGTGGTTTTGTCTCATAAAATCAAATAAGGTGGCACTATTGTCAAATCTTAGTTTGAGGAAATGATTGAAGACTATATAGTCGATTGGGATCTAGTTAATGATGTTCCAAAAAGGGAAAATTTACTTGGTCTAAAAGAAGAACATAGCCTAACCATATTGTTAAGATGTCATATGCTAGACTAGATTCAATAGTATTCGATTCAAAATCACAGCATCAACATATCAAAAATCACCGATAGAAACACAATCACAAGATAGACACAACATTTATCCTGGGAAACCCTCAAGGGGAAGAAAACCCAACAAAAACTTCCTCTATATAAGATGTATAGAAGACAACCCAAAAATAGGTGTTCTCCTCCTTATGTTCTGTCTTTCTTTCTCTCCAATGCGCTACACAAGTGAGTGAGTCTATGTTCAAATAAGAACCATAGCTCCTCTATTTATACACATGTGTCAACTTGACTTTTGCACTAGACAAGTTGGCCCCAATAAACTATTTGGGCCAACTTCACCTAGGAATACTCAAAAACAATATTTTATATTAGTTATTGGGGTACTAAAGACCCGACACAAGTGGAAGCTTTAACTCATGACTCTATGATTACCAAATACAATAGTAATAGCCCATCGGAGGAATAATAACATCTCCCTTGGGTTGCATCATTAAAATACATTTAGAATATCCTTTGAAGTTACAATATTTCAACACTCTCCCTTAACGAGAAGGTTATTCTACTGACAACGTCATCACAGACTATAGGAGAACAAAGAGATAATTACAACAGTACATCAAGGTAATACATCTATACACCACAGGAAGTTTTTTCACAATCAGTAACATGGAACATTTACTATTTATATTATGCATCGCATGATCACTTGATCCTTTCTTTGCAGCAACGCTTCGATCTTTCAATCCTTCGTAGTAGCACTTCGATCTTCTAGATCCTTTGCAGTGCTTTGATCCTTTGCAACAGCACTTCGATCTTCTTAATCCTTTGTACCAGCACTTCAATTTTCTTGATCCTTTGCAGCAGCACTTCTATCTTCTTAATCCTTTGCAGCAACACTTCGATCTTCTCGATCCTTTGCAGCAACACTTCAATCTTCACAATCCTTTGCAGCAACACTTCGATCTTCTCAATCCTTTGTAGCAGCGCTTTGTTCCTCTGCAGTAGCCTTCTGATCTTCTCGGTCCCTTGTCACAACACTTTGATCCTTTCAATCCTTTTACAGCAAGGCTTTGATCCTTTCAATCCTTCTTAACCTTTTCAGCTGCACTTTGATTTACTTGATCCTTCGTTGTTGTACTTTGATCTACTTGATCCTTCACTGCTGTACTTCAATATACTTGATCCTTTTCCGCCACACTACCTGCAATACACATGATCTATTTGTAGGATGATCAGTCCTGATCACTTTAGGACATAAGTCCAAGGACGATGCAATCCACCATCAACATGATCCATGAAATCGATCAGTTGAATCATCTACAACCAAATGTAGATCTCGAACGGACCCAGTGCCTGCCCTATCATCCGCAAGGACTCATCATAGACCATCCATACCACACAGGTTAGGACCACTCACAAGTCAGTGTTATACTATGGTATCTACACTCACGTGTAGGTATACTCTACCATGTAAGAGTATTGTCTGCAGAGCAGATATCGACCGCATTCAAAATGTCGGCCCAACATAGAACAACCATACCACATAGGTTAGGACCACTCCATGAGGACTCATCATAGAGCACCCATAACACAAAGGATAGGACCACTCCCAAGTGAGTGTTATTCTATGGTATCTACATATGAATTTAGGCATACTCTCCATACAAGAGTGTCGTCTGCATAGCAGATCTTGACTGCATACAAAATGTCAGTCCTGTCATCCATGAGGACTCATCATAGAGAATCCATACCACTGAAGTTAGGACCACTCCTGAGCGAGTGTTTAATATACGATATTCACAACTGAATGTGAGTATTCTCCATGTGAGAGTAACATCTTGTAGGGTCATCCTTGAACTAGTAAGGACCACTCTCATGCACATAGTGTTATACCTACTATCCTTAAGAAATAATACTATTGTCCACAAATACATGTCGGACCATCATCATTGTCATCCATCATCGATGTCAGTATCATCATCACTCCCCCTTTCCTGGGAAGTTTCATATTATCAATCTGCTCCCCTTTTGTCCGAGGAGGGCTCATGTCTTCGACCTAATTCTTCCTTTTCGAAGAGGGTCCAATAATTGTAGTCCCATCACTCTTCCTCCTTGCGAGGAAATTCCTTTCGAACTACACCAAGCTTTTTGCGTAAATATTTGAACTTTGTTCAAGACAGAGGCTTGGTCAGTATATCAGCAACTTGCTCATCGGTACTCACATACTGGAGCTTGATGGCTCCCTTTTGTACCATATCCCTTCTATAGAAATATTGGATTTCTATATGCTTCGATTTGTCATGGAACACCGTATTTTCTATCATCTTTATACAACTCTAGTTGTCACAGAAAATTGATGTGGTGTCCACCTCCATGTCAAATATTCTTGACATCATCTTTTGAATCCATATCGCTTCACAACAAGTAGAGCAAGCTGCGATGTACTCTGCTTCAGATGTACTGAGAGCAACACTGGACCGTTTCTTACTAAACCATGAGATTATGGCGGGTCCTAGACAATAACATCCATCTGAGGTGCTCTTTCTGTTTGCGGCACTTCCTACCCAGTCTGAATCTGTATACCCATACAAATTGTAGTCATGATCTCTCCCGTAGTACAGTCCAAAATCAATCGTACCTTTTAGGTACCTCATCACATGCTTTGCAACTATCAAGTGAAGCCGTCTAGGTTTAACTAGATACTGACTCAAGGTGTTCCCGACAAAGCATATATTTGGCCTTTTGTTCATCAAATACATTAATGACCCAATAATATGTCTATAATGAGTCATGTCCACTAGCTCGGATGTCTCATTAGACAACAACTTTAAGTTGGTGTCCATGGCTTTATAATCCAACATATCAAATCTATTCAAGATTTCTACTGCATACTTTCCTTGATTCAAAAAGATTCCTTCTGGGATCTGCCACACTTCCAGCCCTAGGAAGTAATGCATCAACCCAAGATCTTTCATCTCAAATTTTTCAACTAGCTTCTTGTTGCAATCCTTGATCTATTTCTCATTTTCAGTCAGAAATAGATCATCCACATACAACAATAGTATGACAGGTTCATCATCCATAATCTTCATATAAATATTAGGATCAACTTTACTCTTGGTAAAGCCCATGCTTGTCAAGAAGCTCTATATTCTTCCACACCAAGCTATGGGAGCTTGCTTTAGTCCATACAGAGCCTTTTTCAACTTGCATACATGAGTTTCTCTGTCTTCGAATTCAAATCCTTGTGGTTGTTTGATGTAAACTTCTTCCTCAATCACACCATTAAGGAAGGTTGTCTTTACATCCATTTGGTGTAAGTCCCATTTCATCATTGGAAGCAAGTTCCATGATAGTTCTGATGGAAGTGTACCTTGGTACTAGAGCAAATATCTCTTCATAATCGATCCCCTCTTTCTGAGAGAATCCTCTAGCCACAAATCCTGCTTTGTACTTTTCAACACTTCCATCCACAACATGTTTTATCTTGTAGATCCATTTTGAAGATACCACACTCTTGTTTTCTGGTTTGGGAACAATATCCCAAACCATTCTTCATGATCGACTTGCATTCTTTCATCATTGCTTTAACCCATTCTTTCTTCTGTGCGGCTTCTTCATAGCTGGTGGGTTCTTGTTCTACAAGATCACACATCAAGGCTACATAACTAGAATATGGCTTTGATCTTTTGTTGGTTCTTATGGAGCCTTCTGGTGCTCCATATCTTTCTACTTCTTGTATGCGTGATCTTACCCAAGTAGGTTTTCTCTTTCGAGAGATATCCATAGTAGTGGGCTCTTAAGGCTCTAGCATGTCATGATCTTCTGATGCTACTATTTCAGGAGTTGGTTCAACTTCTGTCCTTCTGGGAGGTACATCTTTGTTATGTATTTCTTTAAGTTGACACCTTCTAGATTTCTTAAGAGTTGCCTCTTCATCAAAGGTTACATCCCTACTAATCTCGATATGATGGAATCCTAAGATGCATATCCTCAAGGCTATGGAGACTTCACAGTACCCTACAAATATTCCCCTTCTTACCAGAAGGATCCAATTTGGTTCTCTTCTCTTTCGGAATATGTACATATACTAGACAACCAAATATATTAAGAGGGATTACTTCAGGTTTCATACCAGTATACATCTCTTCAGGACTCTTGAATCCAAGACCATTGTGAGATAATCTATCTTGCACATATAGGGTTGTTCTTGCAGCTTCATCCCATAGGTACATAGGCAGGTCTTGTTCATGAATCGTGGTCTTCACCGCTTCCGTGATAATTCTATTCTTTCTTTCCTCAACACCATTTTGTTGTGGATTATAGGGAGTGGTTAGTTCCCTCTTGATTCCTGCCTCCTTACATAATGCTTCAAATTCCTTTGAAGTGTATTCTCCACCATTATATGATCTCAGTGTCTTGATTCTCTTTTCTTGACCACATACATCATAATGGATTAGTTCCAATGTACCTTTAGTCTTTGTGCCACTTTTCAGAAAGGGATTCTTGATGTTCTTTCCCCATGCACATCCCTTGAAAGTTCCCTCATGTACGATCTTCAGATCTAGTAACCCTGTTACCACCTTGCTCACATAGGGCAATGCTTTGTAGTTGATGTGAGCAAGTCTCCTATGCCATAGTTCACTTGACCTGGTAGTCTCATGGACAAGGGTTGTCTCTGGATGTCCTTTGAGCTTGTACAGTCCTCTATCTTCTTCTCCAATGACTACAACATATTCAAGTGTCTTTCCTTTGGACCACATAAGTACTTGTCCATCTATAAAAGCAACTATATATCCTCTCTTATCTAAAGCTGAGATGGAGAGTAGGTTCTTTTTCAAACCTGGAACATAAAGTACTTCCTTCATCTTTATGGAGGTCCCAGAGTCAAGCTTGTAGCTTGATTCTCCAATACCTTTGATGGGATATTGATAGTCATCTCCCAATGATACCTTCTGGGGAGAGTTCTTCTCTTCAATATTTGACAGAGTTGTCTTCTTTCCTGTCATGTTCTTAGAGGAACCACTATCAATAAGCCATGTATCTTCTCCAGGTGTTACAAACCTAGAGAGTGCAGAGAATAACACATATTCTTCTACATCTTCACCTCTAGTTTTCTTTCAAGGTCTTTATTCATTCTCATCTTCAGCTAGATGAGCATGATGCCTTTTGTTGTTGTTTTTCTTTGATGATGGACATTCTCTAGAAAGATGTCCTATCTTATGACAATTGTAGTATTGATACTTTGAGTAATTCTTTTTCTTATTTTTCTGGAATTTCTTCTTTGAAGCCTTATGATTACTCTTCTTGAAGTTTGATTGATTTCTTTCTTTAGTATGGGAAGATAGATCCTGATCATCTTCTCTGAGAAGAGCTTCTCTATTGGTTACTCTAGCTTCTTCTTGTATGCAATCTTCCCATACTATCTCAAACTTCATACTTTCTTTTCTTACACATAGAGTTTGGATGAATGAGTCCCAAGGTCTAGTGAGGCCATTGAGAGCAGTCATAACCAATTCATCCTCATCAAGGATATCTCCAATAACACTTAGCTTCTCTTTGATCTGAGAGATCCTTATGAATTAATATTGAATAGATTCTCCTTTACTCATCTTGGTTCCCTTCAATTGAGTTCTCATATTCATATTTTTGTTGATGTTCTTTCCCTCATACATTCTAGAAAGTGCATCATACATATGATTAGGTGTCTTTTTAGATGACACTTGAGGGATCAAGTGATCCATAATGGAATCAACAATGATCCTCATTGCCTTGATTAGGTCTTGTTCATGCTTCTCCTTAGCTTCAAGTTCTTCAGGTTCTGCAACTTCATTCTTGATGTACTTCTCAAGACCATTCTCTTTCAGAATGAGTCCAATCCTATACTTCCAAGCCATGAAGTTTTCTAGGCCTTCTAATTTGTCCTCAATCTTAGTGCTTGGGGTCATCTTGACCAGTAAGTCACTCAAAATTGAAATTTATCAAAACAAAAGATTGAACTTACCAGTAGATGCGCTTGGAGGAGGCGAGTTGGTTGATCCAACTGCTTTCTGGAGATCCCTAATATTCAGCCTTCAAATCCTACTTGCAAGGTTGCAGCACTGCAGATTTTATGGTTTTGTTTTACTGCATTTTTTCTGGTTCACTACCAAACTAGGGTTTGGATTTCCCGAAGATCTAGCCACCCAAAAACTTCAATCTAGGGCTCAATAGATGCGCTTTGGGAGGGAGCAACTTTCTATGTAAGCAGATCTTCAAAACTCCAACTTTTGCATAAACCCTAATTTATTTCATAGAGGGAGGAGAGAGAATTTCACCTTGTGAAAGCTACTCTATTAGGTTAGCTTTGATACCATGTTAATATTTCATATGCTAGACTAGATTCAATAGCATTCAATTCAAAATCACAATAGCAACATATCAAGAATCATTGATAGAAACACAATCACTAGATAAACACAACATTTATCCTGGGAAACCCTCAAGGGGAGGAAAACCCAGCAAAAACTTCCTCTATATAAGATGTATAGAAGACAACCCAAAAACAGGTGTTCTCCTCCTTATATTATGTCTTTCTCTCTCTCCTATGCGCTACACAAGCGAGTGAGTCTGTATTCAAATAAGAACCATGGCTCCTCTATTTATACACATGTGTCAACTTGACTTTTGCACTAGACAAGTCAGCCCCAATTAACTGTTTGGGTCGACTTCACCTAGGAATACTCAAAAACAATATTTATATCATTTATTGGGGTACTAAAGACCCAACACAAGTGGAGGCTTTACCTCATGACTCTATGACGACCAAATACAATAGTAACACCCCATCGGAGGAATAATAACATCTCCCTTGGGTTACGTTAATAAAATACATTTAGAATATCCTTTGAACTTACACTATTTCAACACATATAACAACTTGAGTAGAGAGATTTTTGGTGCATAGTAGCTTCCTTCTTGAGAACTACACAATCTTCTCGTATATTATTCCATCTGGTGTATTTGATGACAAGCCTATAACTTTAACTTTCTAACCATTGGGAAATTTTGGTCCGATCCATTTCTAGTTTAACCCATTATGGCTTTAGAGAAACCAACACTGGAGTTTATTCAAGAATTGAAGGATCCCCCTCATATGGATGGGAATCAAAGTTAATACTAGTTAAACATGCCCTCGAGGAATGGGGAAAGTCGTCTTACGTATCACCTACAAAGGAAAATAAGGATATTCAAGAATATATCGTGGCACTTTAGACCAACATGGAAATAAAGAAAGCCTCTCACAATATAATATTAAAAGAACAAAATATGAGACAAAACTTGTATCAAGCATACAAAAAAGAGGAAGAGACATGGAGGCTCAAGTCAATAAGTTTGTAGTTAAAATTAAGGGACAAAAAAGCTAGGTTATTTCATGAGCAAGACGAGGGGATACAACACATGAATAATGTTAAATCAATCATTAAGGTGAATTCCCAGTAGATCTCATACTTTGAAAAAATAAAGGAAGAGGCATATTAAGTCTTTAAAGAGTTATACTATGAAAAGGAGTCTATATACTCTGTTGTGATAGAGGAGATGCTACATGAAATCCCTCAATTGATAAATGAAGAAAAAAATTGAGCCCTAAAGAAGAGATTATGGAGGAGAAGGTTAATAAAGTGATTTGGAGCTTGGAGCTTGATTAAGCACCAAATCACAACTTTACTATACATTTCTTATGGACTTATGCAAAATGTTAAACTAAACAAGACGGAAAACAAAGATCAGAGAAGCCACTAACTCCTTTATATCATTAGTCCCCAAAGGATCTAAGCCCAAATCCTTCTCTCGATTTAGATCTATCTCATTATGCAACTCAACCAACAAAATTTTGATTAAAATTCTAGCCAACATAATCAAGATCCTCCTGCTTGGTCTTATATATAAAAAAAGCTAAGGCAATTTTATGGAAAAGAGACAAATATTAGACAACATCGCTCTAGTTCAACAGGTAGTGCACTCAAGCCAAAAAAGACAAGACAAACATATGACTATAAAAATTGATCTTGCTAATGATCTTGATAGAAAAAGGCACTACTTTTTATTTGATGTATTTTCTATATATATGATATTTGGAAAACTCATAGGGTGGATAAAGGCATGTATTGGTAACCCTCGGATGACTCCTTAGTAAATGACAAGCCAATAATATTCTTTTAAATCTCCATGGGAATAAGGAAAGGTTGCCCCCTTTCTCCCCTTCTTTATATTATCATGGTTGAGACACTTATAAAATGCTAGAAAGAGAACAAATAGAATAGATGTTGGAAGGTATACTCATTGTCAAGGGAGTTAAAACAATAAAGCATGACCAATTTGTAAATGATACACTATTGATATGTGGAGCCTCCACATGATTTATACTAGACTAAAAAAATAGTTCATTTTTGTATGCATCAAGGGGAAGAGTAAACAATGACAAAAGTCAGGGCTTGGGATGAAACTTATCCCTTTAATTACTTCAAAGGCTCTCAATATTTTTTGGTTTTGTTAGTGTCCTAAACTAGGCATATTTCAAGTACTTGGGGACATCTATCTCTTTAAAGTATCATAAAGCAACCAATTGGGCACATGTTATTCAAAAGATCAATTCCAAAACGCAATCATGGAGAGCACACTGGTTAAATCCATCATGTAAGATTGTTCTAATTAAATCGATATTGCCTTCTCTTCCAAATTTGTAGTGCTCAACCATGTTAGCACTAATAAATATCATGAATTAGATAAGCAAATAAATTAGAATATTTTTATGGCGGGGGGAAGTCCAACCAAAAAATAATTTCCATTTGATAAAGTGGGAAACAATGAGAGCATTTCCATAAAATGGGCAAAATATATACCATAAATGTTTTAAGACAATATACCCATCCTAGGATTTAACATTTACAAAAAAAACTCCAAGTGAACATTAGTATAAAAAAATTCTAGAGACTTCGTTCAGAGCACTTCCTCTGAAAACCTATTCAATTAAAATCCCTTCATGTAGTAGCAATGCTTCTTTTGATAATTTGTTAACTTGTGTGTTGAACTACCTATAAACATGTGTAAGGGAGATTTCCTAAAACGTTTCTCTCATTTCCAAGATAACCTTCATAATTGAATCCAAACCTATATTTTTAACTTAGCATTCCTTTTTTACCCAATCGACAATTAGTTTAGAGCCTCCAAATACTTGTAAATTTTTAATACCTTTTCCCATTGCCACTCTTAGAAGTTCCACAACAAAAATCTCTAATGAGTTATTTGTGTCTAACCCTACTACGTATATAAGTCTATAGCGTTGTGCCTAATCTTGGAATAAAACAACCCTTGTGCTGCATATGTCAGGTTCCACTAGGCATGTTTCATCAAAATAGCTCCATGGTTTCTTATAATCAATACTAGGCATCACCAAAATCTTGATTCTTGCCACTTTTACATTGTTTTTCGTGTTTTTGTATAGCTAACACGATTTTGTGATAAATTTGATTAAGAGAAATTAAAATACCTTGTGAAAGCATATGATTACTAGTCCACCATAAACTATACACAAAAAGCCTAGGATAGCCTTATAATCTTCTGTTGCTTTATTTTTTAGCCATTCTAACAAGCATTCTTCCATAGTAGGTTTTTCCCATCTTACATTTGCCACTAATCCTTATGTTATTTCTTTGCACACTTCTCTTGCAAAGAACAAGACACAAACATGTGTTCAACTGACTCACTATCACTCTTGTGGGCCAATCCAAATTCTTTTTTTCCTATTGTACCAAGTTAATAGCTTATTTGTTAGCACTAACTAAAACAATATTATTTTTATAGTGGACAAGGAAAACTATAAGTATATCTCCACCACCAGATTCTCTCCTCGTAGGCTTCTTCCTCCACTCTTGTTGCATAACCTAAATTGATTGTATAATTACCCAACATTAGATTCTTGGAGCAACACAATTTATCTTCATGATATGCTAACCTGATAGCACTATGTTGTAGTGTATGGACATTCCTCTATTAATGCTCCTTAAAGAGTAAGATTCTTTGATGAGACCCATCCTTGTATCCAAGCATTATTATGCAAGTGTGAATATGCATCTCTTAGACAATAAATTCCTTTTTTGTGCAAGGCTAGTAATAAGTCCTCTAAAATTTTGTGGTTTCATTTTTCTCCAATCCAAAGATCCTCTTTAGTTCTCATTTTTCTATTGTTCCTTACTTTCCAAGCTAACAATTTCTGTACTAGCAAAGAGGCATGAACCAAATCTCTCTAGACAATAAAGGTTCCTTGAGATTATTTTCTTTCTGACCTAAACCAATCTTCTATATTTCTATCTTTTAAATACTTAGTCTTCATCACCCTACCCTAGAAGCATCCATTACACCCTAGTCCATTATACACTAGTCTCCATGAACTTCTTGCATCCAAATACTTGCTAAAGAGATACAAAAATATAATCCCAATCCCCCGAGCTCTTTTGGAGATGGAAACATTTCCCATTTAACCATGGGGATATCCTCCTTGACCCTTTTTCCAATCCACAAGAATCCGAAGCATTTTTTCCTTATTTTGTTTAGAATGCCCTTTGGGATTTTTGCTATGGTCATCCAACAAACATGGATGATTCTAATACTACTTTTATCATGACCAATCAACCACCCCTAGACAGCCAATGATAGCACCAAACTGTAATTCTAGCTTAAAAATTTTTACACTTCAAGGAAAAGGCCCTGTAGCAGAGGTTTAGCGGAGGTTCATCTAAAAGGAGTCCAAATATTCATTTATAACGGATTTCACTAGCAGAGGCGAGCAAGTGGAGGTGTTAGCAGATTTTTTCTCTTTGGTTCTTTTATACATGCAAAATGCATCGGTGAGCCTATGCCATGAAAGCACTGGTGTGGACATAAGTAATGTGGTACCATAGTCGGAAACACCATCAAGTGAAATAGCACGGAAAGGACGCTGGAGAGGAGGTGGGCGCGAGGGTTTGCAGAGAAGCGTGGAGGATTGGCTCAAGGCACGCGGCCCCGGAAGGCATCGGGCTGCAGGCTCTGCCCGACAACTTGGACTCCTGTAGGGTGCCATGGAGGCAGTAGGGCAGGAGGCTCCCGCCCGGGACATTGGGTCTTCTAGTGTAAGAAGGAATGCCCTGGTAGATGATGGCAAGGGGGACGAGGGGCAACCTATTCCCAAAAAAGGCAAACAATCAAGTATGGGTGGCTGCTTCCCATGAATGGCTTCCATACCCACGATTCAGATCAGATCTGAGGCAGTCAGGGAAAAGATTGGGACCTGGAAGGAAAAGGCATTAATATGGAAATTTGTGGGGATTTGGATGAAGGAAAAAGACCTGGTCAAGTGGATTAACGGGGTGTGCAAACCTAAAGGCCACTACGATCTATAGCTGGGATCAAAGGGTTTCTTCACCATTATCTTCTTTAACTAGGAAGATAGGGATAGAATTTTGGAGGGGGGTCCATATTTCTTCTTCTCAACGGGCCTTTTCTTGTGGCCATGGAAGGAGCGTTTCAATCCAGAAACGGAAGACATGATAGTTGCTCCAGTCTGGATTCGCCTCTTCTCCCTCCCAGGTGAATACTTGGACTTGGAGACCTTGCGGGATATTGGAAACAGTCTGGGAGAATTCATAAAGGTTGCAAAACAAATGAGGATCCAAAGATACACAGCCTTTGCTCGGATCTGCATTTACATGGATCTATCCAAAGAGCTTCCTGAAGCAATCAGTCTAAACTGGGAAGATGAAGAATGGATCCAGCCCATTGATTACGAATAGCTCCCCTTTAGATGCAGGCTCTGTCATGAATATGGTCATTTGGGAAGGAAATGCCCCAGAGATATCCTTAAGCATGATCCGGCAGCCCCTGCGCCTCCCAAAGCTATGGTTGATGATGGGTTCACCCAGGTTAAGAACAAACGTCGCGGCAAGGGGGTGGGCAAAACCCAGGCATGAATGGACACGTTGTCCCGTGAGAAATCTCAAGGGAACTCTTTCGAAGCTCTAGTGTCCCTGGAAGAGGGTGAAGAGGTGCAGACAATGCCAATGACTGAAGACCAGCAGGAAGGCCCATCCAAATCACTAGTTTCTAAGGAAGCCCAACAGATGGAAGGAGTGGAGGAGGACGAGGGGGAAGATATGGATTTGGGCGAGCTAGACCTAGATGCCATAGAGGAAGAATGCAGAAAGAAGGGACAAGGGTATGTCTCGCGACGTCAACTTGAACTTCTTCAGGAGGCCATTATCCGAACAGGTGAGTTCGAAAGCTTGGGGATTGACCTAGATGCCCAGAAGGGCAGCAAGAGGAAGTCCCCAGAGGAGGAACTGCGCCGTGGAAGGAAGACAAACAAGCAACGAATAGCAGCGGTGGGATTGCGTCTGATCGAATCTGGACAATACCCTACGATCTAGGTGGCCTTCTCTGAAGCTAAAAAGGTTTGCCAATGAAGCTCATTTCTTGGAATATCAGGGGGTGTAGTAACCCTAGGAAGTGGAAAGCAATAAATCGAAAGCTTAAGCAGGAATCCCCGGACATTCTGTTTCTCCAAGAAACCAAATGTAGTTTTGGGGTCCTTGTGAAGATCAAGGACAAGATTTGGAAGGGAAGTCAGGTCATGGCCATAGATGCAGCAGGACAATCGGGTGGTATTGCTATTCGGTGGCAGCCAAGATCGGTGGAACTCTCCAACTGGTGGGCCAATAAGTTTGCACTTATGGCAGAATTTTGCTTTCTGGATTCGGGAGTTCGAGGAACGGTAGGAAACATCTATGGTCCCAACTGTTTCCATGAGAAACACTCTTTTATGGATTTCCTCAACTGGCTCCAAGAGCAAGCGGAGCATGGGCCATGGGTGCTTGGGGGTGATTTCAATCTGATCGCAAATCTTGGAGAGAAGAAGGGTGGAAGAAGAGCCCTGGACAAATTCATTCAACGAATTTCTTGCTCAGGGCTCGCTGGTTGACGTGGAAATGGGAAGTGGCTGGTTCACATGGAACAACAAGCGTGGAGGGGAGTACCTAGTTGCCTCTTGTCTGGATCATTTTTTGGTGTCAAAAAATGTCATGCATAGTATGGGGGAAATTCTAGCTGATGTCCTCCCGGTGAATGGCTCAGATCACTGGCCCATCAACCTCTCTTGGGATTGGACTGGCTCCCCCAAGGGAAAACCCTTTCGGTTTGAAAGCTTCTGGATGGAACACAAGGACTTTAAGAACCTGGTAAGTCAATGGTGGCAGGAACTGCCCCCCTGGAACCGTAATGTTTCGATTTCAGCAGAAGCTTAAGGCCTTGAAAGCGAAGATTCGTACGTGGAACAAAGAGGAATTTGGAAACATTTTTGAGGACAAAAAACAGCTGTTGCTGGAGCTGGATCTCATCAATAGAAAGGGTATGGAAATTGGATGGAATGAGGATATGAAAAAAATAGAAAAGGAGCTAATGGGGCAGCTGGAAGCCAGGGAAAAACAAGAGTTGTTATATTGGCAACAGAAGGCGAGGGTTAAATGGCTGAAGGAGGGTGAAAGAAACACTAAATTCTTTCATAACTCGGTGATCCAAAACAGGAACAATTCTAGAATCCAGAGGTTTAAAACTAGAGCTGGAAACAGAGTGGACATTAGCATGGAGATAGAAGCTGAGCTCACCCAACACTTCTTGGAGATGCTCAGGGAGGATGGGGGAGATAGAAGCAGGGACATCGAGCAAATCACTAGGTTAGTTCCTAGATTGGTCACTGGAGAAAACAATGAAATGTTGAATAATCCCATTGGGATGCAAGAAGTGGAGGAAGCAGTCAACCAGATGGCTCTGGGAAAGGCTCTTGAACCAGATGGGTTCACATACAACTTCTTCCATTTCTTCTGGGATCTTGTTAAGGAGGATGTGCTGGAAATTGTGGAGGAATCCAGATTCAAAAAAGGGGTCCTCAAAGCATTCAATGCTACCTTTCTCACCCTCATCCCGAAAGAGGTGGGAGAGGATTCTCCCGACAAATTTAGACCGATTGCGTTATGCAATGTCATATACAAGATCATCTCCAAAGTCATTACCAACAGACTTAAACCCCTCCTCCCGATGCTTATAAGCCCTGAACAATTGGGTTTTGTGGAAGGAAGGCAAATCTTGGATGGGGTTATTCTTATGCATGAAGTTCTGCACTCGCTCAAAAGCTCTAGATCCCCTGGAATGATGATTAAGCTTGATATTGCAAAAGCTTACAATAGGCTCAACTCGGAATACATGGAGAAGATGTTGGGAGCCTACGGCTTCTCTCCCGACTGGGTTGAGTGGGTCATGGGTCTGGTTTCAATGCCTTTCTTTAATATTCTCCTTAATGGATCCCCGACCTCCTCCTTTCATCCTACTCGGGGCATTCGCCAAGGGGACCCTCTGTCCCCCTTTCTGTTCATCCTCATGGCGGAGGGCCTGAGTCGCCTCATTGCGACCCAGGTCGAACATGGGGCAATTCAAGGAGTGAAAGCTCATGAGGGGGCGCACCCTTAGACACATCAACAATTTGTGGATGACACTATGCTCATGGGGCACCCTTCAGTCCAAGAAGCTCGAAGCTTCAAAAAAAGTCTGGACCTTTTTGCTCAGGCCTCAGGCTTGGCAGTTAACCCTAATAAATCTCAGGTGTTCTTTGTCAATACCCCCCTGGCCACCCAGAGGAATATCCTAAGAATCCTGGGCTTCTCTAGAGGAGACTTCCCATCTAAGTATCTTGGCATTCCCCTGGGGATTGGAAGGCCGAAAATTGAAGAATGGCATGAACTCTTGGATAAACTAAAGCAAAGATTATCTAGTTGGGTGCTTCGCACCCTTAACTTTCCTAGTAGGCTGATCTTGGTTAAGTCCATCTTACAAGCGAGGCCGACTTACCTTTTTTCGATCTTAGCCACACCAAAGGCTATCCTCAAGAAAATTCGAAGCATCCAACGTAATTTCCTTTGGGGATCAAGTGGGGAAAAGACCAAATTTTCTTTGGTAAGCTGGGAGGATGTCTGCAAACCTAAGGCACATGGGGGTTTGGGCCTTAGGGACCTTGAAATTATGTCGGAGATCCTGGGGGCCAAGATTTGGTGGAGGTGGGTCAATCATTCATCAGAACCCTGGGCAAGACTGTGGAGCAAAAAATATGCCAGGGATAGACCTAGACATCTCTTGATTCGCTTCAATGAAGCCCCTAGTGGATCTTCCATCTGGTTAAAAGCATTGGCTGGAAAATCAATTATCCAAGAGCATAGCTTCTGGAAGATTAGGAATGGCAGCAGGGTGAAGTTCTGGGAAGATTCTTGGAACCAGTTCCCCATCCTCGGAAGAGACCCTCGGTGGGCTCTTATCAAACAACAGGACATCGAGAGGGGCAGGGTTCTGGTGAGCCAATCGTGGGGTCCAAGATTCCAAATGGACTATCACCAGTGGAACTTCCCTGAGAAACCTGATCTTATGAGTGAGGATGACTGGGAAGCTTTCCAGGAGGAATTGAATAAATGCTTTATCAAAGCTCAAGAGGGCCCTGATATCTTACGGTGGGGCTATTCTTCAAAAGGATCCTTTAGCGTCAAGGAGGCCTACAGTATCAGGATGTCGAGGAACATAGCAATGGATGACATCTGGGGGAAAAATTGGGCTACCAACTTATGGCCCAAAGTGGCCCTCTTTGTATGGCTTGTAGTCAGAGGAAGGATCCTCACTTGTGACAACCTGCGAAAGCGAGGGATTTTAGGCACGTCTTAGTGCTGTATGTGTTATCAAGCAGAGGAGACGATGGGCCACTTGCTGGATAGTTGCCCCTTTGCGGTTGCAATTTGGGACAAGGGGGCGATGAAGTTCAGACGGAGCGACAGGAGTCAGGGCCAACCACCCCAGACTATAAGAGATTGGTGTCCTCGGGCCTTCAAAAACCCCATCATCAGAACCATTTGGGATGCTTTTCCGGGCATGCCCATGTGGTGTGTTTGGAAGGAGCGGAATGCTAGGATCTTCCGCGGCCAATGCAAAAATATGGAGGCAGTCTAGAACACGGTGGAAGACAACTTGTTATCTTTTATTAGGTGTATGCAATGGCACGAACAGGATAGGATGGTCCCAAGGGAAGAACTCCAGATCGCTGAGAATTAGGGGTTGAATAGACCTATGATTGATGCTCTACACTATCAGGACAAACTGTGTATTCCCTCCAGCCCAGCAGTGTGGTTGACTCCCCCCCCTGGTGTTTTTAAATTGAATTTTGATGGAGCATCTCGTGGCAACCCAGGTCAGGCTGGTTTCCGTGGTCTTTGCCAAGACCATGAAGGCCGAATCAAGAAGGTGTTCATGGGAGCGATAGGAAAGGACACAAACAATTCAGCAGAGCTTGAAGGCCTCATTCGCGGAATGGAAGTGCTGATCAGTGGGGGGTTCCTCCCGGCGATAATAGAAGGTGATTCCAACACCCTCATCATAGTGGCTAAACGTCTTCTGAATGGTCAAACAACGGAGAAGGTCTCTCTTAGCTGGCGCCTAGCGTACAGATTGGAGCGCCTATGTGTCCTTCTTCTCTCGCACCCCGCCATCTCTTTTCACCACGTAAGAAGGGAAGCAAATAAGGTTGCTGACTGTTTGGCGAATGCTGGTGTGGAGTGTGGAGTCAGCTTTCGACGTGACGGGCTTAATGGTTACGATGAGGAGGACTGGGCCCAGCAGTGCAGCCACCTGGCCACTAGGGATCTCTCTGTGACCACACAGCTGGACGATCGGATGGAAGGGAGGACAAATGGAGAAAGCTGGCGTGAGCACGCCCACACGCGGCCAAGCTAATGCAGAAGGGGACGATTGGCATTAAAGTTTGCCAGCGCTGGAGTTGGTCCTTCTTCATTATTTCATTACTCGCCGTCAACTCTACCACGCTTTGCTCTGAGTGTGAGGATCATCGACTGGACAGGGTTCATTATCGCCGTAGGACGGAGGCTTTCAATCTCATGATGGGAGTGATGCAGGAGATGGTTAGGGACGGGAACGCTCCCACGAGTGTCTACCTGTTATATTCTGGCGATTTTGAGATCTTCCATGACAAGTTTAATCCTAGAACGAGGAGGACTGCGTATCTGTCTTTTGTCTTGTGTCGTGTTGTTGAGCTCAGTCCTGTTAAGGGGCTCCATCTTTACTCCCCGCAGCCCGTCTTGTCCTCGCAATCTCGCCCAATGGCCCCCAAGCAATAGTTTAAAGGAGAGGTAGGCTCGGGGGGGGTGTTTGGATCACCACTGGTCAAGGGGAACTCTGTTAAGCGCTAGACGTGCCAAGCAACCCGAGCACAGCTCCAGGCTTAGGAGGAGGCGGACCTCTATAAGGAACATGTTCCGCTTAGTATTAGGCTAGAAGTTGAGAGAGTGGTCGAGGGGCTCTGGGTGGAGGCGAAAGCTATGCCTAGGGAGAACCTTCATGCGGAAGTAGTGGATTGGGTTTTGGACCCGGGTAACACTGCCGCTCATGCCTCAGCATACGACCGTATGATTATGATGTATTGGGTCACTGTTCGTTTGGTTGGGCACTTAGCTACGCTGCAGGAGGCAAAGCGGGCCGGAGATTTGGAACCAGTCCCATTTTGGAAGGAGCACAACGTGGAATGCCATACCATGCACCAGAAAATTGACATCCTTACTGCTCGCTTGGGCTTCCCGTTCAACCCAGTGGATTGCCGGGCCATGGAGACAGCTAGACCATGGAAGCGGATCATTCGAAGCGGTAAGGAGGATGAAGGCAGTCCAGAGGAGGCATGAAATTCAGCTGGCCCCATGTTTTCTTTGTCGATGCTCGTGTCAGGCTCGCAACAACCTGCTGCAGGCAGCCCATCTGCTCCATTTCCTCGCTGGAGCTCCCTCCTATCGGGTCGGATATGACATCTCTTACCAGTCAGTGCTTTTTCTTGGTTTTCTTCTTTGTTAATGTTTTACCGATGCTACTCAGTCTAGATAGGAATAGCTCGTATGTTATTAGACAGTATGTTCTCAACTGGGGTTTGGGTGGCAACAGGTCCCTTAAATCGTCGTTTTTGATGTGGGTGGGAAAGCAATGTAATAGGATCAGGACCCATTGTAGAAACATAGATATCAGGGGGGACAGGAGGCTGTTAGAATACTCTGCACTTTTTTGGCAAATCCGTTCAGATCAAGTCCCGGGTGGGTTCCCGCTAGATGGGACTGAGGCCCCCCTGTTATTGGGCCGGCTCTAGTTGTTTTCTGCTCTGTAATATGGTTTCTGTATAGTAATATATGTTTTATTTACAAAAAAAATACCATCAAGTGAAAACAAATTGTATAATTCTACATCCAATGTGTTTAACTTACTTAACCGATTTGAAACCACCAAACGTAGGGTAAACGAATAGTGGAGGGCACAGGATTAGGTTAACTTTTTATTCTTAATTTGGTGTGGTCATTCTCAATAATGACAATTATGCATTTGGGGTTTCAGGTGCACTATAACATGGTTAAATAAAAAAATTACTGAATCAAAAACACCATTTTTACCATCAACAATGCTTTTGACCAACTAAGCATCGATGTCGCACTTTCCTTGTTTAGACGCCCCATCATTGGTGCTCCATGTGGTGGCATTGCTCTCTTCCCTTACTTGTTGAGTGCATTTTGATTTTTTCCAAATGTTGGGCAAGATTTCAAATTTGGTAGTACATCGCAACCATGCCTCCCTGAAACACAATAGACTAGGTAAACTCTTTGTTATCTCCTAATTTTAATTTTTAGCATATTGAAAATTAAAATTGATCTTTATTTTCCCTTTAAAACAAAATTAGAAACCTACGTGGTGCGTTAGATCCATTCATCTTGCACCCTATAAATTTATAGTGTGCACCGTGCATGGTGCATTTCAATTCGTAGCGTACTGCGTGCATGGTGTGTTATATATAGTTCATAATGTACCACCAAAATTTTAAAATAATATTTTTCTTACCAGTAATAACAAGTGCAAACACTAGAGCACCATTAGCGGTGTGGTATATTATTGTAACACACCGATGCTAGTAAACACATAGAGCACCGTTTTGTGGTGCTTGAGATATTTTTAGACACACTGCCATACTAAATTAAAAAAAAATCACAATGTTAATCGATGTGCTCTGCTAACATGATCGGACCGACCAACTAGTGCATTGATGTTTAATAGGCGCATTGTGATGTTGATAAAAAATAATTATAAAACTCATAAAAAGTTGTTCTACTACAATGTGCTCTAAAAAGGTTTAAGCATCGTTTACGCTGTGGTGATGTGTCCACACTACACCGATGCTTCCTATTGATGGAAGGACCATTTTCAAGATTTATAAGATATTTTTGGGACACTTTAGTAGAGCATAAGCACTAATGTTGGTAAACGTATAGAGCACCAATTGGTGGTGCTTGGGATATTTTTAGATGTACTTCCACACACACACATGTGATCCAACTTCGTGCGTTTCCTGTGATCCTTGTGAAGGCGACCGTTCTAGAGAGTGTCCTTGTGGTGTGTCTCTGCTATGTTTTACCATCTCTGCCCAAGTTCCCCTTGGTATTATAGATCTGTCCGAAGCTTTTTCGTTGCTTTCATTTCTGGGAGACATAGGAGGGATACTCGTGGTTGCATGGGATTCTTCTTCTTCTATTTCAACTGTTGTTATTTCCAAAGGGGGGATTTATTCCTCTTCCATAAGCAGTGCCTCAAATTAGTTATTGGTCAAGACTTATTTTGATTTTTTGGGATTTTCCTTGCTTATCTTTTGTTGCATCGCACTTATTGTTAGAGGAGTTTTTCTTCCCCTTTTTTATTGCTGCCAACCTTCCTCTTGATTTTTTTCTGAGATTTCTTGAACCACCTTTGGATAGTTTTTTTCAAAGTGTCCATACTCATGTCACTTCTTGCACTTGAACGGTAGCTGCTCGTAATCTACCTTTTGCATGTGTTCCCATCCGTCCATGAATAAGTTTATGGCCTTTGGCAAGCGTTTCTCCAAATCTACTTCAACTTAGATCCTTGCACAAGAAAACAAAGAGCCCTTTGTTTCTACTTTGTTAATGTAATTACCGAGAGAGTTCCCTATTTCTTGTAGCATTTCATCGTTCCAGCAGTGTAGGGGCAGGTTTGGGAGGCGAACCCAAACCGGGATCGCCGATGGTACATCCTTTTCTGGATCAAATGATAAGCTCCATTGGTTTAGATGTAAACCATGAGGACCCATGAAGTAGGGATCGCTCTTGAAAATAAGATCTTTGTCAGCTTTGCTTTCAAATAAGAAGGAGAAGAATCTATTTCCGCAGAAGTAGTGTTAAAGCCCCCCATATATCAAGGGCATCTAGTTCTTATTTTTCTAGACCTCCAAAGTCTTTAGCGAAGACCAGATTCTAGTAAACTGACCTATCAAACATTTCTCACTCAAATATAGGGCTTTTAGTCTTGAAGCTGCTGACGTGATCTAGATTCTAGGAGCAGCTGCTTGCTTCACGAAGTTCACATCCCTTGATTCTGGGACAGACAAAGGTGGGGGAGAAGTGGTAGCCACCAAATTCTTGAAAGCTTCATCTGAGAGTCTTCGACGCTCCTCTGGGGTCAGATATGGGGGTGGATCCATTCCTACAGCTTCCCTGGCAAATCCCAAAACCGACTCAGCTTTTGATCATGCTATAGATCTGCTCAATATTTCAAAATTTAGGCTACAACAGAGCCCAATAACCAAGCATCGCTGACTGCACCACACAGATCGTTGACAGATCTGTTGCTGGGCCATAGACCACTGGCTCGGTCCTGCATGCATGATCACGTGGTTGTGTGCACGATCAGGTTCAGGTTCGGCTACATGCAAAAGGAAACCTCTCATTCGACGGCTTCTATGTTACTTCTTTACAATTACAATTTTGCAATAAAAGATACATAGGGCAATAAGAAATGGAAATACCAAGTTCGTAGTGCATTTGGTAAGGATAAATAGAAACTGATATATAAATCTACGTAAAGTTTCTGATTACATTATTAAATGTGGACCATGTGAAAAGGAAACTGTGTTCTTCACTCACCTGCTATTTATCACAAATTTTACAAAATCAATCATCGCAATCTATTGGTTTTTGTTAGATTATTGAGGAGTTTCATTATGGAGGATATGAGTCCCATTGGTTCTAATTTTGATAGTATTAATTTTGTTTTTTATGCACATAAAATTGGAAAAATGCATAGTCTAAATTTTTTATGATTTGGGTCAGATTAGGCATATTTTTTCGGTGTAATTTTGAAATATCTGGTCATAATTTTTCAAAAACCAAGTTGCAGGTGTCAAGTTTTGGAGTTTTGGGTGCCCTAGGGATTTATGATGGTGTTGAATCTATTTATACCATCAAAATCATGATTAAAACACAATTAAATTCTGATTTTGCAAAATAAAAAATGCTGGATTTGGATTAAAAATTGTCATTCGGTCCAAATCGTCAAATTTTTAGACAACTTCATTGAAAAAATAGTTTTCATCATTAAATTTAGGATTTATAAAATATTTGTAGTATCCATGTTCCTTTTATTAATCATTTTACTATTGTCCTTCTATTTTAAATGATAATTAAAATTGATGCCTATGTAGGGTGTTACCACCATAGAAAATAAGATGATATTTTTTCTTGTAGGATTAATTATCATAATTTTGATTTTATCCATCTTAATGTTAAGTTTATATAAGTAAAAATTATAAAATGATTGAGAAGGTTGTGTCTCTTATTCATGAAGAGATTAAATATTCAAATATAAAAGTAATAATGTAATCTATGAAGGATGACAATAAGTCTAGCCATGTTAATTTCAACATAGCCATCATCTTTTAAGCATTTATTGATTTTATTCACATATATGTAAAAAAATGCTATAAATAGGGTATCTTTTCTTAATGCATTAAATATTACAATTCTTGTGCACTTGGCCACTAATTATTACATTTAAACCTTATATGAGGATTTAAGAACTATATCATTAGTTCAAGAAAATAGTGATGTCATTATGACCAATGCTTGTTGTCAAAATGATATGAGGACTCCATTAATTTATAACTAGAATGAAGATATCACTTATTCCTTACAAGGATGTATACTCTTCTTGGGTACACGTTTATCATGCATCGAATTGTAAAAAATGCATAGTATGGAGAGTGCATGTGTTATTGTGGGGCTAAATTCCAAACAAGAATTAAGGTTGACTAGGTGAATGAATTTGACTATATTTTCCATGTAGAAACCCAATAAAGAGTTTGCTTAGGATAGACTATGATATGGGTGTAGATTAGGGTCAAGACTCTAGTACAGACTTTCCTTCAATATGCAAGGATATTGGTCATGAATATCCCTCATGTCATGCTAAAGAATTAATAATGCTAGTGATGATGAGTTGGTGAATTATTATAAATAACACCATTTAGGAAAACCTTAATGCGATTGCATTGTTAGAGTTTGAAAGTGGTTTTGTGATTAGTTAAGGCATTACTTTATGTATCCCCACATGCTCGAATGAATAGGGCTATCAGGGGTCGAAGCAGAGTAAAAATAGAAATCCATACCCGACTCAATTCTTAAAGCAAGTGTTGTTTAATGCCCCGCCCGTGAATGCTAAAAGATTAAGGCACAAAGTGGTCAGTAGAATGAAATATAACGATAGAGCGTGTTAGTGTTACTTAACAAATAAATAAAATGCATTCACACGTTATATATGTACTTTTAAGTGTAATTAATTTGTAAATGAACTATTCATTTTGAATCTATATTATAATTTGTTTATTAGTTACTAGTTAATATTAACATAATTAGTAAAAAATGAATCTTTCTATATTGTTAAAAATTTATATTAATTATCGACACATATATGATATACATTGACCTATATTTTTTCAATATTGACATGCCATAATAATGGTGCCACAATAATTCTAATATTTTATACTAAATATGTAATGAGATATAAATACCTTCTAGTAAAATAAAATGCCTTTTCAATCAATCATTCAATACAATCACAAATTACTTGATAGACAAACACTTTTTGCACCAAATTGATTGTTAACCAACTAAAATTGTTTAAAGACATCTGGTAATCAAATTTCCATTTCCACCGTCTGCTATCACTCATATTGTACCCCCGGTTGTGAAAAGGTAAACCCCAAGGTAACCACAAAACCAAGATTTAGGAAAGAAAGCTTGCTTCTTTCTCTCTAGAGAGGGATCTCTTAGTATTTTTCTCACAGGCCAGATATATGTAAATAAAAGATAAAATTAAGATTGTTGGTAGTTGAAACAAATGTACATTGGGCATGGAGTCATAATGTGGAACAATATCATTAATAGTGCTGCTGCATAGGAAACTTTTATAGAGGCAAGGTAGCAATCTCGTTACAGTCAAAATGTTTTTATCTGGTGATTATGGAGGAATTTAGAAATAGTCCATTAATGTGGGCATCTAACTAATTGTTGGCTATCATGGGCAAACTCGGGTTTACTGTATTTAACCAACAACACCCTTAGCTCACTGGCCCTTTCGGCGACAGACCGCGAAGCGGCCTGAAGTCTCACCCGAAGTGATTCTGAAGGGTTGGCCAAGGACTCAAGCGTCTTGGACCAGGTTCTGATGCATCCTACGTGTGACTCGCAACTCTGCTAGTCGCAAGGCCTCTTTCTTGGCGCGTCACACGACCCTCTGCTCGCGTCGCGCGATCTCAGCGTCTCGCAGCCCTTCTTACCGCAAGCTCTCTCTCCTCTTCGGCGCGCAGTCCCTGCCTACGTCGCACAACTTCCACGAATCTTCGGTGACCCCAGCCTTACCGCATCGCTGTGCACCAGGTGACATGTAACTTCCTCCCAACACTAAGTCCTTAACCTCCGGTATCGCGCACCGCAGCTCCTCTGCCGGTGCGGTATCGCCTCCATGCGATACCCCAACCCCGCGGCTCAATGCACTTAGTGTTGTTCGTGTCGATTTGCAAGACTCAACATGACAGGCTATTCAACACCGCGACTAGTGATGGTTCCAAGCAAAGTAAAACTGAACCCGCATACAACATATCACTGGTTTCAACTTATGTCTATCCTTTTATATTATTGCGAACTAAACAATGCATACATACATTAAACTGTAACAAGGCTCATAAAATAACTGACAGATGCATCAAATAAACACAACACAGAAAGCAATCGCATAACGCATGATTTTAACGTGGTTCACCTCCAGGATGGAAGTTACGTCCACAGAACTGTGTTTCTATTACAGCTCAGGGGAAGGTAAACACAGTTCTGCTGCACCGCATATGCAGCTTAAGATCTTCTCTCTTAGATCTCTTTTCTACCTGTATATTGCACCTCTTACAATATACTCTTCCCTCTCTGTCGATCCCTGCGGATCATTACATGAATGCTCTATGAGCCAGCTACTGGTTACAGTAAGATACTACAGCTAGTAACAGAACCAGAGCTTGGCTTCTACAACTGTCTAATACTCTACAAAACAACTACAACAGATGAATCAACCATCCGACTCTCTACCCAAACAACCAACCAACCTTTTTACAATACAAAATATATCCCTTTATAGGCGGCCCGAAGGTCTCGCCATTACAACACTATGGGCCTATCCCAACAGTAACCCAAACCCTAACTAGTGACAGTCGGTGTATCTGTACTTTGAAGTAGCCGCTATCCGTCACACCACAGCTCTCTGCGGTCTTCCATGCTTCCCGACGCTGATCATGGGTACTATGCACCCCTTCCCTTCACCACAGCTTCCTGCAGTCTTCCATGCTTCCCGACACTGATCATGGGTACTATGCACCGCTTCCCTTTTTGTCCTTCGTCTTCAATGCCTCATCCTCATTGCTCCTTTTCCTTTATGAGGGTAGCTGAGCCCTCTTGTCTTCCGCCGCTACCTTCAATGCAGTGGGTGAGCTCTCTCTTCTCGGCCGCTCAGGTACCGTCGTCTTCCTTGACTTCTCTATCTTAAAAGTCATGGTTTCCAGCTCTGCTTTGCAGCTGGAACCCTGCTACGGCGTCGTATCTCTATCTTGTCTATCTGCCAAAACTGTCTGTCCACTAACCTAGCAGCTTCTTCTGTAGCTATGGGACCCTACTCCAACAGTCCCTTAACACTTACTTATGGCTCGTCCCCGATCCACTACCAGCGGGATTCTCCTGCTGTAGCTTCTCCTTGGCTTTCTGCGAAGTCCGTTGCAACCTGTCGCGAAGTCCTACGACTTCCTTCTGCATCACTTCGACACATTCTTGTGCCGAGTCAAGCAAAGCTTGACTAATACTGGCGTCTTCTGTTACGTCAGTTTCCTCTCTAGTGGTAGTGAAATCCTTCACTTTCTGCTCAACCGTATCGACTAACTCGGTGATTTGCTCCTGGTAGGGTTGAAGCAGGTCATTGATGTGTATCTCCTTTGTTCTTAATCGCTGCGCCTCCTGCTGCAAGCGGTTCATCTCCTTTGTCTTCCTCATCTTCTGAAGAGATGCTAAGCTCTTAATTTCTTCTTTCATTGCCGCCGTAGTATTCTCTATCTGCTGAATATTTGGCTGGATTTCTACTTTCTCAGGCGGCTGATCCAAGTCCGACCATGTGTTCGTCGCATCATTTAGTACTGATAGTGCATCATCGATGCGAGACTGCATCTGTGCAGAAACGAGTCAAAAGGCCTCTACTCTTGCTTGCTTGTCTTCCTGGGAAGTGTCTCGTGCACGAGCCTCAAGCTCCTCGATCTGCGCTTGGTGGTCTTCTTCCATCTTGGCCTTTGCTTCTTCCATCCTGGCTACTGTTTCCTCCAGAGCCTTTGCTCTGTCTGCAACTCTTCTTACCTTTTACGGAAGAGGCAAGGTGAATTCAATGTGGCATTGGGGTAACTCCAATGCGATGCTTTGTAGAACTTCAGAAATATCCTCTTCCCTTTCTTCATATGTTTGTACTTCATCTGCCTTCTTCTGAAAACTAGTGGCGAGTGCTGCATTCTTCTGCATCAGCTGCGTATTTTCTTGATAAGTCGCAAGCTCTCTACCTCTAAGCTCTACGCTTAGCTGTTGCTGGATCATCTGCAACTGATCAATGTGAAACTCTACGAGGTTAACCTCAACAGGTTGCCTAAACTGTACTGGTGGATCTGTCATGGACGCAAGGAATCTGATGCTCCCGGGTGGAATCAAAACTGTGTTGAGACGACCCTTCGCCAGGATCTCTTCATGGGAGATCGACTGTTTCGAGCTTTCTCCTACTGGCACCTTGCTTAACTACGTGTGGATTATGGTAGTTTTCTCAGTCAGTGTTTTCAACTCGCCTAACTGCTGGTCTATGGCCCCCTGCAGCTTGCCCTACGATGCCTGCATCACCTGAAATGTGTCACTCATTCTGTCCCTTATTCTTACTGCGATTTGTTCAAAGTCATCAGCTGTCAATTTAATCTCCCCAGTTGGGTTTGTAACCTTTTGCTTCTTCTTTAGGGGCTCCTCATCTGATGTATCCTCTTCATCCTGTTTCTGGGTTTCTACTCTGTCTTTACCCTTGTCTACTAGGTCTGTCTGTGCAGTATCTAACTGTAGAGGTGTGGGGTCTTCGTACTCTCGCTTCCATTGGTCATCAAAGTCTTTGATGATACCTTCGATATCCTGCGCTGTCATCCTGAACCAGCCAGGATCCCAATCACCCCTTTGAGTCCTCTTTGGTCACAGGTGGATTCTATGGCGGTCCACCATAAAATTAAGCCGAGCATCATATGTGTCTACAACCTCCTTGATGATCCGTGGTACTTCTAGGACGACTTTCTTCAGCAGCGTATAGTATTCATAGAATGCTATCGCATTGAGATTTTTCTTTTATGGGTGGTTAGTCTCCCACAGGTTTGTATAGTGCACCCCTCTGGGCTCGCCGCTTGCTAGCTGTTTAAATTGGGTATGGGGCGGCTCCTTCCACCCCACAAATGCACAGAGGATTATCAACCATGAAAAATGAAAATGGTGGGTAGCCTCATCTTGTGCCGCCAAACAATATGCCTGAAACATATTTAACAAAAATAAAGACCAGTTGAAATGTTCCCCCTCTGCAACCTGTATAGCAAGTTAAATTACAGACCCTGTAACTTCCTTGGGCCGAACCTTGGTTAACAGCCTGCCTGCAAGCAGACTAGCTGTAAAGCTGAGTGTTTTGTCTGGTATGCTTGCACTGTCGTAAGCCCGACCTCCTCTCTGTAGTTGGTACTTGGCAACTAGGGTGGGTGATAGCTTGGGTTCCTTGGTCTTCCCTGTTGTATCTATCGTCGGGTGCTGACCAGTCTTGGACAGTCCGGTGATGCGATGTATGAGGTCGACATTCAGGTCGACCTTGTTACCAAGCCAAAGGTAACCTCCATGTAAACAAGATAGTAGGATGTGCACCATGGCATTAACCTCTGCGCCACGTCCGAAATGTGGTAGTCTCAATAGATTGAGCAGTCCTGAGCCCTCAAGGATCTGAACATGGTCCATGGGAATATAGTCGTCTGCACCTGTCCTTGGGCTCTTTTGAATTGTAAGGTATTGGTCCGGCTAGAAGTGGGGATATGTCTTAGCGTCGGCCAGGTTATAATCTATGAATTTACAAACAACTGCATATCCTAATAGGTCTCCATCTTCCCTTACTCGAGAATCAATCTGTGGTATGGGAACAGGGAACTTACCACTCTTGGGAATTTTTACTTCTGGTGCGCCTTCAGCTCGTGGCATAATGTAGTCTGCTGCAGTATGAACTTCTTCCTCCAAGTCTGAATTAGATTCTTCTGCTATCTGAGACTGGCTCCTCGTCTATGGCGGCTGTCTGGTCTGTGATGAGCCTGGCTGGACACCCTTAAGCGGCGTCATCATAACACCTGCAATGCCATGATGTTCAAACCTTCTCAAAATGTCGCCTATAGGTTCCTCCTTGGACAGAACCCTCTTAGTGGAATCTCCTTGGCGTGCAATGGCTTCGAACTCTGGGAATCACAACACTCTGTAATGGGGTGAACTTTGCACAGGGGACTCTTAACAGGTTACTCTGTAGCTCTCGGGTTTATGCAAATGTAACCCCCTCGAATGAACAATTTCTGCTTTTATGCCGAAGGTAACAATCCCGGATGCAATGGTCATCATGGCTGAACCCGTCGGTCGTAATAATTACATGGACAAGACCTCACCCGTCATCCGATCCTCCATAAATGCTGAAATCCGGTCATGTTTCCCCCAAAACGTGTGTGTACAGGCGCCGATCTCGTCGAAGATTTGCCAAATCTGGAAACTTAATTGTGCTGCTGCCAAATCTACGGTAAGGTATACCGGTCATTTATTCATTAACTGCCTGTCAGAAGGCGACTTGACTGGCCCTCTGTCGTTTGCAAAAACTGGATACGTGGCACGGGGAAACATCGCATTGCTGCGCTGAAACACCGCATCACCTGCGCAAACAAACAAACGGTTTTTTTTTTTTCGCAAGCCATTTATTGACTTGCGCAAAATGAACCGACCTTATGCGATTCCTGATACTTATGATACCTGCCGGTGTAGACTAGTTCTCGGTGCGATGCCTCCTTTCAACTACACTGGACATCTGTACCACCATAAACTGGCTAAGCTAGGGCTGAGAGGTGGGGTGGCTATCGCTATAGAGCTTAAGCCTACTACCATTGATCCATGTGGGAAGAAGCTCCCTGTTCAGCTGGCTGAGCTGAGCGACACCTCCCTCTGTAACTTGCTGTATCTGATATGGCCCCAGCCAATGCGTCTTGAACTTCCCTGGAAACTTAATGAATTTACTGTCATAGAGGAGTACTAGGTCTCCAGTCTGGAAAGTCTTACTCTTAATATGTCTATCATGCCAAGATTTTTCTCGTGCCTTCTGCACTTTCTGCTGGAATCCGGCGACGAATCTGTCTTCCTCTAGGGCAAGCAGTTGTGCTAGCCTTTCCTCCACTGTGTCTGTATCAGTCATCCCGGTGATCTGAGCGATTGTTAAACTGGGCAGAATATACTCCATAGGCATAACAGCCTCCTGTCCATACACCAAGCTGAAAGGTGTGTGTCCTGTAAGTTTCTTGCATGTGGTCCTATACGCCCATAATACAGCATTAACTCTGAGGTCCCAATCGTTCCTTTAACTGTTGCAGATCTTAGTAAGAGCATTTTCTAAAATCTTATTGAAGGCCTCCACCTTACCGTTAGCCTGTGGGTGGTAGGGAGTGCTCTTATGGTGCTGAATCTGGAATTCTTGTGTCAAGGCCTCAATGGTGTGGTTTAGGAAATGTGTGCCTTGATCGCTCATCAAAATTACAGGGCAGCCAAATCTACTGATGATGTTCTCAAAAAGGAACTGTGCGGCTGTAGCAGCATCGCAATTTCTTACGGCTTTGGCCTCTACCCATCTGGTGAGGTACTCTATTCCAGTGATAATATATCTCGCGCCAGTGCATTTTCCTGGTGGGTTGATAGGACCCACAAAGTCTATAGCCCACTTGTCAAATGCGCGCAGCGTAACCTGCGGTCGCAGCAGCATTTCATCGCGTCGTGAGGGTTTTCCTACCCTCTGGCAGATATCGTAGCATCTGCAGAAGTCTTTGGTATCCTTATGCAAAGTAGGCCACCATAATCCTGCATCTAGGATTTTCTGCACAGTCATCTTTCCTGCGAAATGACCTCCTGCGATCCCTGAATGTGCCTCTCTGATAATAGCATCTTTTTCATGCGGCATCACACATCTGCACAAAACTTCATCCGGTCCTAACTTGTATAGGTGTCCTGCGATCAGGGTGAAGTTTGCTGCTTTAACAACCAACTGCTTCTTTTGTTGCTTAGTGAACTCATCAGGCGCTAATCCTGTAGTGAGAAAGTGAATGATATCAACATAGTAGTCATCTGCAATCTGAATAGAAAACAACGACGCGTCCGACAAATTGTCCTCTAGGTTACTTGGCTCTTCTCCTGAGTCTATCCGCGACAGATGATCAGGTCCAGTGTTCAATCTTCCTGGTTTAATGATGATTTCAAAATCATACTCCTGAAAGAGGAGTAACCATCTACAGATTCTCCCCCCTAACACTGGCTTATTGACCAGATACTTCAATGCGGAATGGTCAATAAACATCTTGAACGAGGCACCCAATAGGTAGTGCCTAAACTTCTACAACGCATACACCATAGCTAAGCCTTCTCTCTCTGTCGTGGTGTAGTTCTTTTCTGCTGTCGAGCGGCTTTCTACTGGAGTATGCGATAGGGTGATCAATATCCCCTTCTCCTGGTTGGGTTAAGACAACCCCTGGTGCGATGCCAGATGCATCCACATGTACATGAAATGGCTTAGTCCAATCTGGAAATACTAGGATGGGTGCTGTAACCATCTTTTCTTTAAGTGTGTCTAGACTCTGCTGACATTCCTCATTCCATAGGATTTTTACATCTTTCTTTAGCAATTTCTCCATTGGTGCTGTAATCTTTGCGTAGCCCTTGATGAACTTTCTGTAATACCCGGTATGACCAAGTACTGTCCTCAGTTGCTTGACTAAGTTGGGTGCTGGGAGATTTACAATGATGGCAATCTTTGTGGGATCTACCATCAAGCCTTGTCTGCAAACAATGTGACCCAACAAAATACCAAATGGTGCACAAAATATACATTTCTTCAAGTTTAGAGAAATCTGGTACTGCCTACATTTCTCTAACATCAGTCTTAAATCTCCTATGTGCTTGTCAATTAGTCCAAATACAGTCCAATCATCAAAATATACTTCTAGGAATTTATGGATGTATTCTTTAAATACATCAACTACTACTCTAGAAAATATAGCTGGTGCATTCTTAAGACCAAAGGGCATTACCGTATACTGGAACGAGCCCCATTCTGTTGCAAAGGTGGTCTTGGATCGATCTTCTGGGTGTATTCTGATCTGGTGGTAGCCTGAGAAGCCATCGGTGAAGGAGTAGACCCCCTGTCCTCCCACGTTGTCTAATACCTCATCAGTGAACGGTGTCGGGAATGGATCGTGAAGCGATGCATCATTGAGTTTGCGCAGATCGACATAGATCTTGATGTTTCCTTTGGTTTTCTTCTCTTGTACGACCATGGCGCTAACCCATTCGCTTTCGTCTACAGGCTCAATGATGCCTGCTGCTAGCATCTTATCGATCTCATCCTTTACTTTTTTCTTTATACCGCGGATTTAGTCTATATGGGCGCTTCTTGATTGGTCTAGCATCCTCCTTCAACGGTATCCTCATTACTCCCAGGTCACCAACTATTCCCTTCATCTCCGTAAACTTGGTGGGAAATAGGTCTTGATAGTCATGTAGCAAATCTGCAATCTGTCCGACTGTTTCATCGTTCCAATAGTCTCCAATAGAAGCAAATTTAGGTTCTGTGTCTGTGCCAATGTTGATCTTTTTAATCTTAACGGGCTCTGTGATTGCTGGAATTTCTAACTGTGGTCCCTTAACATTGCAAGTGCCTTCTGACTCCGGAATGTTGGTGTCGCGAGGATCCTCATCCTCTTCTGGTTCAGATGTAAAATTATAACACTCTAACGCCTCTTTTAGCTTTATAGCCCACTCAGGTTGAGCTGATACTGATATGGTACAATCTTTAAATATCTTACTCTTTATTACTTGTAGGGCCTGATCAACCTTTGGATACTCAGATTCAAACGCGAAGGTGAGTAGGAAGCTATCTATCATAAGCGGCCATGTTGTTGTTCCCTTGCGTAGTTCAGTCTCTGTATACCAGTTCCTTGGAACTGTATCCAACGTATGAACGGATCGGTGAACCCATTCATCCTCGGGAATGTCCGACCAATTCTGTTCGCATGTCTAAATATGTGTCCTGGGGTCACTCTCTTCTGTGTATTTTTGTTGGACATACTCTCTGTCGACAAAAAATCTGATCGCCATGAATCTCTTAATATCATCCCATGATGCTATGTTCTCTTTATGTGCATACCACCATCTTGCAGGTGTGGCTCGTACTAGAAGTTCCATAGCTGCGATCCGCTGCTCGTGAGGGATCTGTTGTTCAAACTGCTTGAGAAAGTCCTAGATGTCTGTTAGACCATAAAAGGATGGAATCTCATTGACCTCTGCGCCAATCCATCACAGTGACTTAGTCAAGTATGCACACCTGCATGCTGAGACTTCGTGAAGTCTGTTCTGCCAGTTTTCTAAACCAACATCTGAATCTGATGTGCATGAGCTGTCACATTGCCAACTAATATTCCCTTCTGCGGTTGGATTGATGTAGTCACTTTGGTTTGTGGTCATCTGATAGAGGCTCTCCATGTTATGTTCCTCTTCCTCTGCTCGGATAGGTTCAATATATCTAGGACCCTGAAAAGGATCCAACGGTGCGATGACCCGGATCTGTGCGTCCTCAAAGGTCATTTGTCTTCTCTTTAGGTCGATAACGGCCATGTTACCAATCGCCCAATCAATACCTAGCAATGCTGGATAGGGTCTACTATTGCCAATGATTTCTATAACTTCAAAGTCTACGAAGCTGTGAACTCCGTCAATGTCAACTGGCACCTGCGGTAACCGACCTAGAGGTGACACACACTGCTGATTAGCTAATCTCAGATGGATAGGCGATCTGATTAACTTAGGGCTACCCATCTGTTCCCATGTCTGCTTAGTCAGAACATTCACGTCCGATCCGAGATCTAGGATTACCTCATCCATTTCAAATTCTCCAACCTGTGCTGTGAGTCGCATCTCTCTTCCTGTTCTTGTATGTCCCGTAATATTATGAATAGCACGCTGTGTACTGCCCATGGAAGAAGATGGCTGACACTGATCTATGATATGCTGAAGTTCTGTGATAGCTTGCTCATTTCTTACAAGTTTTAGACAACTCCGCAGGAAGGAATGTACACTTCCTGTCATCTCGTCCTCATCGCATCTTCCTGATGTGGTAGCTTGCGATGTCTGTACAAGGCTATCGCCACAAGGTGCTTGCTGCGGTACGCCCCTAGACGGCGGTACCTGTGATCCTGATTGCGTAGGGTCATCAAAGAAAGCCTTAGCTTCCTGAAATGTCTGTTTGTTCTTCTGTAGGTCGAGTGGTGTTGCTTTATTAGGAGCTCTGCGCACCCACTCCTGACCTGTGGTCTTTTCCGTTTCCTGCGATGTCCCACTGGTAGAAACACCGCTACGAGTCACAATATTCACTCTTGGTTCTGGCTCTTCCTGCTCAGCAGCAATAAACTGGATGTTCTGGTGTACTGCTGGCTTAGGTTCTCTGATCTTAGCTATCAAGGTAGGGCACTCCTCTATAATATGATCATAATATTTGCAGTAGTTACAAGTGGTAGTGGGGTTCTGACAGTCCCTAGCATAGTGTCCTACAACTCCGCAATTGTAACAAGTAACTGTTCCATGGCCACAACCAAAACCCTCTCCTCTGTCGGAGCCTTCTCCTCGCGCAAAGCCTCCTCCACGGCCTCCATAAGCCGGATCCTGCTGTGGTCCTACTGCTGGACCCTGTGTTTCTGACTGGACTCTGTACAAGTCTTGCTTTGCTCCGACCATGAGATCATAGGCTCTGCAATCGTGTACATCGTGACCTACAGACTTGCAAAAGACGCAGTATACATTCTTAGGTGTCTGCACGTACTTCTGAAGTAGAGGGCACTGGTGAGGTAGATGTCCTCACGTTTTGCATATCTCACACCACGGCCCGTGGGTCTGTGGTAAGGGGTTTGGAGCCCCTGTTGCTATATATTCTACAAAGACCGGACAATTATCTTTACTATGGCCTTGTGCTTTACATTTTACGCACCATATGTCCTACGCAACCTCTTTCCCTTTCTTAAGTTCATGCAACTGTAATGTGAGATTAGCCAACTGGTTTTGTAAAGTTTCCATTCCTGTACTGCTCTCAGCTAGAGGTGAAGCCTCTAGTTTCATTGCCATCTCCAATGCGTCATCCTGCGTCTGGAGTTTCTGCTGCATTAACAGTAGTCTAATGTGAGGGAGCAGTGCTACAATAAACCATTCCTTATGCTGCTCCGGCGTGAACTCAAAACTGACTTGGTCGATAAGGGCTTTGAATTTCTGATCAAAGTCCCACACCAACTCTGTAGGTAACTGCTTGATGTCTTTGAGTTCTGTAATGCACTGTGACTCAGACTTAGGTTTCTTAAACTCTTTAATCATGGCGGCCTTGACCTGGGTACTGTGGTATACTTAATATACCATGTTAAGGCTCGATCTCTTAGTGTGGTGACCAACTGTACAAGTTTCAGGTTATCGTCGTTGATTGTTTTAATGGTCCACATGGCTTCACAGAGAAACCAATGCTACTTTGGGTCTTCTGCCCCTGTTCCCTTAAATATAGGTAGCTTCATATCATCCCCCATTCTATTTCTACGTGGTGGATGTTGATTTACTGTGTTACTACCACTCGGCGGTGTAGGTGGAGGTGATGTAGCGGTGGTAGGTACTGTCTGTGAGCTACTGGATGGAGTTCCTATAGGATTCTTCTGAGTCCCAGTCTGTTTCTGTGGGGTGTAAGGGTGGTAAGGGATACCCCCCTCTGTTCCTTCTGTGGTACTGTGACTCTGCTGTCTAGTACTAGCTGAACTGTCTTCAAATATTGGAGAGCTGAAATCTACTTTATACTTCTTTCCACTACGTGTTCGTCCAATGTCATCAAAATCACTTTCAAACTCTTGTGACATTACTATTTCTACTGATTCATCTGAAAGTAGATCCATTGTTCCTTTTTCATGTAATAGCATCTTAATGGACAAGTTTAAAGATCTTAGGTACTTACCATGATATCCTTTGAAGAAATAGCGCTCAGCCTCGCTGAAGCTTTTTGTCTGGTAAACTGCAAACTCTGTGATGAAGCCTTCCAGCACGCTCGCAAGCCAGAAGTCTACTGCCCTCAGGATAGGATTATCCAAGTTCCTCACAGTTTGAATCAGCTCCTGTGTCCAGACAATGTCTCTCTTCTTTTTGAATATGCTTGTATCAGTTAACTTTGATAACCAGTCGTAAAGCTCGTTCCCAAAAGTCGTAAAGAATATCGCATGCAGGTCTGTAATGATATGTTTCTGTAACCAGGCCTCTGTACTCAGTTTAGGACTCCTGTTCTCTCATTCAGCAAATTCTTTCTGGTTAGACCAA
>LPNX010613685.1:311381-386495 GCA_001517045.1 Pseudotsuga menziesii
CTTCTGGATAGTAATTTGCAAAGTAATGCAACTTTATTCCTTTCTTATGAGCAAAATCAGTTAATTTAATCGATGAAAAGTAAGTAGCATTATCAAAGACTAAAGAAAATGGAACTCCAAACCTGGTCATAATGTGGTCCTGCAGGAAGTTGATGACCGCGTCTTCATTTATTTTGCGCAGTGGGATGGCTTCAACCCAGCGAGTGAAATAATCGGTCATGGTCAGAATGTACTTGTGTTGCAGGGAGGAGTTCGGCTTTATTTCCCCAATAATATCCAACCCCCATTGCTTGAACGGTTCTGTGATCATCACAGGCTTTAGGGGTGCGACCGCTTTATATTGTCTTCCACTACACCTTTGACAAATGTCGCACTTCCTGACATGGGTGTGTGCATCTTTGAAAAGCATGGGCCAATAATAACCGGCTCTGAGAATTTTGTGAGATGTAGTATCTCCTGAAAAATGTCCTCCAGCAGGTCCGTCATGCAAATCTGTCATTACTTTCGTCGCCTCTTCTTTCTCTAAGCATCTAAGAAGAACCCCGTCGTAATTTTTTCTGAATAATATTCATTCAACAATTTGATAGGAGGCTGATTTGAGACGTAGCGCTCTTCTTTGCTTAGAATTCCATTTTTCTGGCAATAATCTTGCCTGAAGGTAATACACGAGGTCTCTATACCAAGACTCGGGGGCTGTGAACAAAGGACATACATCCATCACATGTAATTCAGCCTCGTCTTCCCAGGCATGTTCGTCGCTGTTCCCATTTTCAGCCATTAGTTTGCACAACCCCTGCCCTTTAACTATAGAAGCTGGCTTGAATTCAAGATCATATTCTTGAAGATATGTTACCCAGTTGCCCCTTCTTTCTCCTAAATCCTTTTGTACAAAAAGGGACCTCACAGCTGGGTATGGGACGATCACCTTGGTTCGATTTTTTAATATGTAGGGCCTGAATTGTTTCACTGCTTTGAATACTATGTAAGCTTGTTTATCAATAGCGGGGTATTTTAATTCGGTCCCTTGTAGACCAGTGCTCATGAAAGATATTGGGAATTCATCCCCCCCATCTTCCTTTTGGGTAAGCATAGCTGCTAGTGAATCATCGGATGCAAAGGTATACAGAATAAAATCTTTATCGAAATCTGGGATTTTTAGGGAGGGTGCGTGTGCAACAACAGTTTTAATTTTGCTAAATGCGTTCTTCTCAATCTCAGTCCATTTGAATTATGCACTTTGCTTCACCATTTGCTGTAGAGGCTTGACAATCTGAGCGAAGTCAGGCACAAATCTTCGCACGAAGTTTATTGTTCCCATAAATGATTGCATCCCTTTTTTATTATGGGGCAAGGGAATCTATTCAATTGCTTTGATCCTTTCTGGATCTGTAGATATTTCCTTCTTTGAAACTACGTGCCCCAGCAACTTACCCTCTGTGACAGCGAACACACACTTCTTGGGATTGAGTGAGATGCCATATTTCCGACAGCGTTCAAAAATATGCCTTAGATGGAATGCGTGTTCTTCTCTCCTCTTTAAGAATATCGTAATATCATCGAGGTATATCACAACACTACGGCCAATCAAACCGCAGAAAGCTATGTCCATAGCCCTCTAGAATGTGGCTCCAGCGTTTATAAGCCCAAAGGGCATTCTTCGATAAGCGAAGGTTCCCCATCTGGTCCTGAATGTTGTCTTCAATCTGTCTTCTTCGGCTACTAATACCTGATTGTATTCTGAGAAACCGTCCAATAAAGAAAATAGTTCAGAACCTGAGACCATTTGTAGTAGTTGCTCCATGGGTGGAACATGATAGTTATCTTTATCTGAAGCGCGGTTTAAATTCCTGAAATCCACGCACAGCCTGATTTTTCCAGATTTTTTCCTCACCGGTACCAGATTCGAGACCCATTATGAGTGTCTGGCCTTAAAAATGATTCTAGCATCCAATAATTTCTTAACTTCACTCTGAATCAGTGGTTCCAATTTTGGGTCATTTTTTTTAAAGGTTGCTGATAAGGTTTGACGCCAGCTTTGATGGGGATAACATGCTGGATGATGCCGGTGTCATATGTCTTCAAATCTTCGTATGTCTAGGCGAAAACATCTTTATATTGATTAAAAAGACTGATGAACTTATCTCTTTCGGCTGGTGAACAACATTTTCCAAGATTCACATATTTAGGATTTGTCTCAGTCCCTAAATTTATTAATTCGAACTGTAGAGATGAGCTGTGAGTCTTCACGATTGCTGGCCTTCTAAACTTTTCATTTAGATTGAACATTCTTTCTAAGGTTCTGACTCCTTTAGGGATGAAATTATCATAGTTCAGCTCGGCCTTATGTTCTTCATTGTCTATAATTGCTCCTTTAAATACCTCGTCATTAGTTAAGCATTCTATAATCTGCTGGTCATCGTCGAACACTCGTAGGTTGGTGATCATATCAGGGACTGAGGGCCTAAAAAGCAATTTAGCGGAGCATCAATTATTAGTAGGTACAAGCCTAGCGGCTGATGTGGCCAACAAGTCAGCTGCTGCATTTTTAAGTCTTGGAATTGAAACAATATTAAATGCGTTAAAACATTTGAGCAGATCCCATACCTCATTTTGATAAGCTTTTAAGTGAGGAGAAATACAATGTATTTGATTCCGAATCTATTTTACAATTATTTCAGAATCTCCAGAAACTTTCAGATTACTTACCTTTAATTTGATTGCTTTCCTCAATCCTTGCACCAACGCTTCATACTCAGCTATGTTATTCGTACATTCAAACTCTAATCTACATGAAAGAAAATGTTTATTCTTCTTGGGGTCGATAAGGACACAGTAGGCCCCTGACCCTTCTAACGTCTTAGAGCCATCAAAAAACAATTTCCAGAAATCACTCACTACTGCATGCGAATCTACTCCTACTGCTAAGTCTACTATTTTACTGTCGATTTCATCAGCCTGTGAGAATCGAAGGAGATCAGGCTGGGTGTCTGACGTGTTGCTGGCTTCTTCTGCTTGGTAATTTCCTGGTTCCAATTCAATAAAATAATTTCCCAACACAGAATCCATTGGTTCATTCTTCTCCTCAAGTTGAGTAACGTTGTATTTCATGTGAGGCTCCCTCAAAATCTTAATTTGGTTCAGACTTCCTTTATATGGCAGCCACAGATGTGACCAATCAGAGGAAAAATATCTGTTTAGTTTGGCCGACCAATCTTTGCTCAGAACAAGACCATAAGCGTCTGGTATGTCGGCCACCACGATATCAATAACTTGGCACACTTTATCATTTGATGACAGGCGGACCAGGACATCCTCCATCTCACCAATTACCTTTACATTCGTCCTGTCCAGTTGAACAACTCTCCAAGTAGATGGCTTAGGCTGCCCATTTATCCTTTTACAGACTGATATTGGCATGATGTTAACCGATGCCCCTGAGTCTACCAGGCAATTATGTACGTTGTGATTAAAAATTTCAAAAGTGAGGAGGAAAGGTGGATGTTTGTTCTTAGACTTACCTCCAATGCTGGTTTCTCCGATTTCTTCTTCTCCTTTGGGTCGATTGTCAGTGGGCAGCCTCTCATCTGGTGTTTCAAGTGCTTTCAATAGCCTTTCCTTTTGCTACGGCACTTTACACATTTCAAATAGTGAAACGTTCGCCTTTACCTTCTTTATATCTTCCACGGTGTCATAATCCATCTGCGATTTAGTGGGATGTGGCTTATCAACATTCATTTTTTCTTCAGTGGGCTTGGCGAACATATCAGTTTGCCTAGGATCCTGGCTGTTTATGGTGAATTCGGGAATTTTATCAGTTGAGGAATTATTCTCAATTTTTTTAACATTTTTCTGCAGCCTTTTGAGTTTTGGGAGTATGAGACTGTCTTCTTTAACCGACCCTTGGCTCCTTGTTGTAACGTTCGTTTCCATGACGCTCTCGTATCCCCAATTCTTTTCTTCCTCAGCATCAAATAACGAAACGGAATTCCACAAAACCATGGTCTCATCTTCTTGTTCTTTCGTTGAAGTGGTACTGTTCTTTTTTTCTTCATCTCCATCTTCTGTTAATTTAGAATCCAACAGCTGATTCATAACCAACGTCATTGAGTTTATCCATTGAGGACAATTCTTTTCAGAGTGGGGCTGTTGGTGGAACGTGCAAAAATTGTCCATTCCTACCTCTGTTAAATTCATAGATGCTGAATTGTGAGGAGGAGGTTGGGATTGATTGTTATCCTCCCTTTTCTTGTAATAGGGCTTGTAGAACTTTTGAGTTTCCTTTTCTTTTTCCAAGTCTATGATTCTGTTAGAAAGCTTCTGCATCATTTTTTCCATACCTTCAAGATCTGGTGATTGCTCTTCCTTAGGTTTATTAAACAACAAGGCTTTCCTCCCCACAATTTTCTCTCTTGACCGTTCGGGATAATCTTCGATGCTTTCCCTTTTAGCCTCCACTATTTCCGCCTCTTCATAGGTTTCCGCCAAAGTAGGCTTGGCCTTTATTTTGGCAAACATGGCCAACTCAGGGCCTAAAGCTGAGGTATAATATTCAATCAGGACCTTGTCCGAAGGTCTGTCAGCTTCAGAAAAATTCTTGAGATATGCTGCAAACCTTTGGGTGAAACTGTGCACCTTTTCCTTTCTCTCTTTCTTCAAGGCGCATAGTCCTTTCATAAGAGCTGCATGAGTCTTCTGGGTTGCATACTTACTTCTAAAAATCCTTTCGAAGGTATCCCAATCAGGGATAGAGTTTGCCGGCAAACCAAAGTACCATGATGCCACAGCTCCTTTAAGGGTGTGTGGGAAAAGTCTGCAAACCAAATCCTCATATTCCCCAGCCCTTAACCCTTCAATTGCCAAATAGAAACTTTGCAAGTGGTCGTCTACTAGTATCTTTTCACTTGGGTCGAATTTGGGCAGCATCTTTTTAAAGGCTTGAGGTAAATCATGTAACGGAGGTGTCAGGTTTAAAGGTGATCTGGCTCTCCAGGCAGGTGGTGGATTCAGTGGGTTGGGTGGTTGATTGGCGTTTACGCCTGCCATGAGTCTGGGTGGAGAGTGAGGAGTGTGAGCAGGAGAACTGTGAGGAGTATCTGGGCCTTCTTGATTCAAAGGCAGTACAACTTCCTGTAAGGCTGTTTCTACAAGTTCTTCCCAATCCCCAACCAGCACTAAGTCTTCCAATATAGGATGATCCTTCCTTTTATATTCTCTTCTGGGCAATTCAGGGATGATCGACAATCCTCCAATTTTCTTCGCATATTCCCTAGTGTGTCTTCTCAAATTATTAAAAACTTCGTTATTGACAGAAAACAAATGTTCTCTACCCCTTTCTTCCAGAATTGGATTATGAAGCCCACTGCTTTCTGAACTGTTACCGGTGGAATAGTCTCGGGAAAACGGGTTTCCACGGCCAGCCATGCACTGGCGGCCCTCCTTCTAGCACCAGAAACCGTTGAGGCCTGGAAATTCGCAGGAAACAACAATAAGGGATTCTCCCCAGTCAACGTTCCCAACTAGCCCGTGACTGTTTGGTATAGGGAATCCATCTGGTTTGCGGTCCGGCTACCGTAGGTCAAAACAAAACTAAAGGGTTTTACCGGTTGCGGCCCGGTCCACCGTGTATATTTTTGTATTTTTGACTTAAAGTATGATATGCACATGCCTAATTAACCATGCAGGGTGATAAAGGATGCAAGGAGTAGTCACAACGTGATGCGCAGGTTCTTACCTCTCCTCTTAGAACTCACAAGCATCTAAATCACATATACAACAATAAAGTAAAACTAAATATCTGTCTATCTATCCCCGTGGAGACAAATTGTAACTTATTTATGAGTAATGTGTATTGTGCATGCATTATAAAAAGAAATTACAGATAGTTGATATTCCTTCCTACAACACATGAACGATTAAAGATATTTAGACAATCAAATAGCCAATTGTTTATGAACAACATGCATTACTCATGGTGGTAATTTCACAGAATAAACCAGAAAGCATTCAAACAAGAAAATAGGCTCTAAGAGTTAGAACTATCTCACAGTTAATGGACAAAAACTGGAAAAATGAAATAGTTCATCTTTCACCAATCCATAGCATAGCATTTGAATGTCCCACCAAACTTTCTCCGACAGGCAAACAATAATTCTTTATTGCAAAAAAAAGTACTTCTTCTTACAATATCTCTTTACATGTCTAACTGGGAAAAAGCCCTTGTCCATTCTAACTTTCCAATATTTAAACTAAAATAGTAGACCGCTTGGGCTGCTCCCAAACGTGTGACCTTTTTGTCCCTCAAAACGTTTCATATTTCTCTTTATCTTTCCTGCGCAGACTCATGATTTGCTGAGTAACTGACAGACCTTTCAGGTTTGCACCTTTATCGCTATTGGCTTTGCCTTCTAATTTGCTTGTCCTCCTTGCGATCCTGTCTCCCATCTATACCTTCACGCCGCGGTAGTCTGAACAATCTCCTGAACGCTCCTGCAATTAAATGACAACAATCATTCATTGGGACAATATTTTTCAAGAAAATCAACTACGTTAAATTATATCAACTACAACGGCTAAGCAGCAAGAAAGGCCATGCGCTGCATTACTGCTAACACGGTAGGGTAGACCTATCCACAGCCGCATAGGCGGGCTTTAACAGGCGATGGGAGCTGCGAAAACACTTAGGCGCATTGGAGTCGAAAAAGCTATGACCTAAGCTATGGGCGGGAAAACTTCCAATCAGAAATCAGAAATACATCGACATCGGAAGCCAAGTACTTTGCATAGCCACAACGGTGGAAGAGAAAAGGCTACAGACATGTGACACGCATCGGTGGGCGGAGCGATTTTCATTTCGGGTAGCTAGTTGATTTGGGAGCCGCAACGGTAGAAGAGAAAAGGCTACAAACATGCGATCAAATAAAAATGCTAAGTGCTTAAAGACTTTGAAATTTAGCAATGGTTAAAACTGTTTCTCCTCCGAAATGGCGTTTTGCAAAGGACAAATGGTTTGATCCATCTTCAACTCAGCAAAAACAAACTCTTAAATCTGTGATACACAACAATTCCAAACACGAGCGATTTCTGAAAACCAGGACGAAAGGTAATCTTCAAAAAATCATCCAAAATTAAAGCATGACCCAAAAATTCATGGATCAAAACGATTCAAAGCAACATTAAATCATGAGGGGGACCAAAATTTTAAAATTTTTGCGGAAAACAGTTGCAGCCGCAACCCCATGCTACCTCATCCCACCATATCACCCATCCTTATCTCTCCTAGAACTTCCAGCAACGAAACTGATATCACCGTAGATATGCCTTTGATTTACTTTTCACCGTAGATCTATTCCTTGTTTTACCATTATATGTTCCCTTCATAACTGAACTGAACCTTGCTTAAGTGGATTAATACTCATCCATTGATGTTATCCCTTAAAAATATACATCGTCGATTGATTTTCCCTTTTAATATTCCGCTCAGATTTAACTTCATAAAAATCATACATCTTCTCCCAGCGGAGTGATTCTCCTTCATAGATCTGAACCCTCATTGATCTCATCCCTTCATTTTCGCTTTCCTTTAATCAATTCTGCTGAGGTTCGCCTCGATTTTTCTTGTGCATGTTGATTCAATGGAATTAATCCTGACCGTAGACCTGAATCTTATTAAATATGCACCATTGATTATGAGGGCCCCTTAATCAATTCTACTAGCTCACAAATCTTATTTACCCGTGCACCTTCTACTAGCGGAATAAATATTGGCACTTGATCTTGATCGGGTTATCATCTTGACCGTTAAAACATGGGCTTCGTATCACTTTCCACATATTTGAAAACTTTTCTCCTTCATGCATGTTCACCCAGCGGAATCCATATCAGTTGTAGATCATTTCTCCACCACGATCTTCGTCATTGATTTGTGTTAGATATAGATTTTTTTGCTGATTGGAAAATTTAATCCCTCCATACAAGTCTCATGGGCGAAATCTCTCTTAGTCATAGATCTGCTTCCCCCATTTTATCTAACCATTGATCTATGATGTGTTTTAACCAATTCTGTTGGTGACCGATTTTATTCTTACCTTGAAATTTTTTCCAGTGGATTCATTTGGAACCATTGATCCTCTTCACTGCCTATGTACACCGTCACATATTGCCATGATATAACATAAGGGCATAATTTCATACGAAACTTATTTCAAAGGTTAAACATAAGATTATTCTTCACATATGTGACTTTCAACTTGTTTAAATCCCCCCCTACATACCTTTTAGGTCATATGATACATTTTTTTAGTTCTTACCTTATATCTTCTTAGGCATGCCCCCTTCCAAATTTCTAACCATAAATGGTGCTAACAGTTGGCTCCAACTGGGGATGATATCCTCCCTGCGAGGTAGCAAAGAACCTATAAGCTAATGCATGTCTTATTGTTTCCTGTAAAACTTAAAATTCTTGTTTCTTTTTCTATATATGAAAAATAAGGAAAAGTGGCAACCCCTCAAGATATTAGGGCCTTCTCTTTAGGCTTCAAATCTCTCAGCTCGCCATATGTACTAATTTAAAATAAATATATACAATTTATGGCACAAAAATTATCTTCCACCTCTAGGACAGGTAATGATTCAGGAATATTCCATTGACAGGGCCTCCTTTCAGCTGAACCCCATCATGATGTTGGAATACAAATGAATTATCACCCCTGTAAGATGAAATAATGTATGGACCTCTCCACATGTAATCAAACTTTCTGTTCTTGTCTTCTTTTGGTGCATCCCATTTCAATACCAAGTCATCAATCTGAAAATTTTCCTCCTTCACCTTTCTGTCAAAGGTCTTTTTTAATTTCTCCTAATATACCTGTACTATGTCATAAGCCTTATCTCTTATCTCATTTAATTCAATTATCTGATTAATTATTCTCTGCATGTGATTAGGCTCATCCTCTTGTTCTTGTAATAGCTTCATGATATGTAGACCTAGAGATACTGGAAAAATTAACTCTGCTCCATAAACCAACATAAATGGGGACATTCCAATTTCTCTTTTGGTACTGATCCTATCTTCCCACAAAGCATATTTCAATTTAGTATGCCAAGCTCTTTTATTGTCTTCCAACAAATTCTTGATTATCTTTACTAAACTCTTATTGGAAGACTCTGCAAGTCCATTTCCTTGTGGATAGTATGCAGTAGAATTATCTAGACAAATATGGTATTTATGACAGAAGCTGATCATTTTCTTTGACTTAAAGGGATGGGCATTTTTGGTCACATTTCTCTTTGGACATCCAAACCTTAACAAGATGTTGTTTTCTAAGAAATCCATAATTACAGCATTAGTGTCTCTCCTGGTTGGTATGGCTTCAATACATTTGGTAAAATAGTCAGTTATTGTTACAATCCACCTATGTTGACCATAAGAATTTGGGTTTATTTCTCCAATGAAATCCAACCCCCATTGTTGAAAAGGTGCTTCCACTGAAATGGGATTTAGAGGCAATGGCACCCGTTTTCTTTTCCCTTAAAAAATTTGACATGGATGACATGTAGTGGTTTCTTTATACACATATGAAAACATAGAAAGCCAATATAACTGACCCCTCAAGATTTTATTAATTGATACCTTCCAAGAATGGTGTCCTCCACAAACCCCCTGATGGAATTATTTCATGGTGTGTTGAGCCTCATTCTCTAATAAGCAATTTAATAAAATTCCACCTAGATCTTTCCAATATAGGTATTGATTCATGACGCATAATTTTGTTTCCTTTAGTTTGAATAATATATCCCTTGTTTTACTTAATCGAGGAGGATTCTACAAGTGCTGGAATACATATACAATATCATTGTACCATGGAGATAGAGTAAAATATGATATTACCTGCAATTCTAGCTGAAGTTGAATAGAGGAATTAGACAAAAAATTGAGTTGCAAGAATTCACAGTTTGAATCTGTCATTAGGTTAGCCAACCCCTGTCCTTTCACCAACTTTGTAGGCTTGATTTCCAAATCATACTCCAACAGAACATCAATCCATTTAGCACTTTTTCCCTTTGGATAAGGTTGTGTAAGGATACTTTTTACCACATTGCTTGAAACATAAGCCACAATATGAGGATGAAGAATTTACACCCTGAAATCTTTTAAATACTTCACCAAGGCATAAGCTTGTTTCTCCGTAATGTCATACTTTAGTTCTCCATCTCTAAACACTTAGCTAAAGAAAACAATAGGTTGTTGATCATTTTGACTGTTCTTATGCAATATAACTCCAACAATAGTGTGTTCAGAAGCATACAAGAATACCAAAAAATCCTTTGAAAAATCAGGGCTTACCAAGACTAGGGCTTCAGTAATGGATTTCTTAATGTATTTGAAAGATTTTCTAGCATCTACAGTCCACTTAATCTCATTATCCTTTCTCAACATGTTTGTGATACTTCTCAGAATTTCAGCAAAACTTGGTATAAATATTCTTAGAAAATTCACCTGTCCAATGAAAGATTGCACCTCCTTTTTACTCCTAGGCTCTTCAACTTTCAGAATGGCATTTACTTTATCAGGGTCAATTCTGATTCCTTCTTTAGATATCATACGCCCCAATAGTTTTCCCTCTTTTAAATCAAAATTTGATTTCCTAGGATTAAGGGAAATGCCATACCTTCTGCATTTTAAAAAGACTTTCTCCAAATGCTTCACATGGTCCCTATTAGATTTTGAAAACATTGTTATATCATCCAAATAAATAACTACAAACTTATCCTTTTCTTCATCAAAAGCAATATCCATGGCTCTTTGAAAGGTGGCTCTTGCATTCATCAACCCAAAAGGCATCTTGGCATACATGAAAGTACCCCAAGGTGTAGTAAAAATAGTTTTTTCTTGGTCCTCTGGGATAAATTTTACTTGATTATATCCAGAGAAACCATCCATGGTGAAAATTCTCTCTACTCCTACCACTTTCTGTAGAATATGGCCCATCTTAGGTAAATGATAGTTGTCTTTTAATGACACTTTATTCAAATTCCCGAAATCAACACAAAGTTTGATCTCACCATTTTTCTTTCTTACTTGTACCAAATTTGATACCAATTTAGAGAATAAAAAAGTAACAATGATCTTTGCATTAAACATTTTTTTGACTTATTTTTCTATCAGAGGAAACAACATAGGATTTATCCTTTTAACTTTTGTCTAAATGGCTTTTCTCCAGGTTTGATAGGAATAGTGTGTTGTATTATAGAAGTATCATATTCCTTCAAATTCTCATAACTCCATGCAAACACATCAACATAACTTTTCATCAGGTGAATGTACTTTTCTTTCTCAACCATAGGAAAATTTTTAGACAGCTTTACAATTCTGGGCACTTCTTCATTTCCTATGTTTTGGTCTTCAATGTCATTTTCAACAAGTTGAACTTTTGGATTTTTCACAACATCATTTCCATCAAACAGTTTTTCAAGAGGAATCAGACTCTTGGAATATAATTGCTTTTCAATTGTATTATGTCCTTTCCTTCGATTCCATTTTTCAGCTTTTTATTTTCAACATCTTCATCATCAGACTGTACTTTCATAGAAGTTTTATGTGTTTAAATTTTCTGCATCTATTTGAGTATATACAAACTCGTCTGACATTTCTAGAAACCTCTTTATTTACATATCATCCTTAAATACTTGTCAGTATTTGGAATTGTCATGAATAGAAGGTCTATGTACAACTGTTATTTTGTATTTATTTTTTGAATATATGGGAACCTTGAAATTCCAAGCAGTGGTGGCCAGTGAATTTGCTACTTGATTTTCTAGTATGGGAGTAACTATGACTCTATGCTCTATGAAACAATTGCCCAACATATCCCTGGATTCATTTCTATATGCTCTCATTTTAGGATGTTTGGTTTTGTAGCCATCATTCACTTGATTTATCACTAACTCAGAATCTCCAAATACATCTATTCTTCTAGCTCCCATTTTTTTTAATGCATTCAAACCTAACAACAGAGCTTCATGCTTCGTGACATTACTTGTACATTCAAAATTTAACTTGTAAGAGTACGTTTTGAATTCCCTATTAGGAGAAATTATCCACACACCAGCACCAGCTCCCTTGTTGCTAAGAGATCCATAAAAAAACATCTTCCACAACCCCTCTTCATTCATTTTCGTTTCCAATGCCTCCTGTCTTTGAGAAAACTCTTTATTTTCTTTTACATCCACCACTATGGGTATTTCAGGATTAACATTTGCATCATGGAAGAATATAGAAGACCCTAAATCAATATCTACAACATATATGGGGTGATTATCAGGTTTATCTTGGCTACTCACCACATATGCAAGTCTCTTTTCTCTATACAATCGTCTATAACCTCCAAATAAAGGAATAGTTGCGTATGACATATCCATCTGCAATGCTCCCTTTAATTTAGAATCCCATGACCTTGACAGTAGCATACCAAACTTAGCAGGAATTCCAGCCACCACCACATCTATGACAATGCTTTTGGCTAAAATTTGAGCAAGAGTCACCACCATATCTTTTATTAGTCCTAGACACTTCACTTTTCTATAATCAAAAGAATACAAGTACTTATAAGGCCTAGTAATCTCCAATCCCAAAATCTCCACTACTACCCTTGGCATTCAGTTATGAGATGCACCTCAATCAAGCATTTCATTGTGCAAAATCATATCATGGACACTTAAACTCACATAAAAAGGAGGGACATCCTCTTCATCTGTGTCTTCAACTCTGGGGCCAAGGACTATAGTAGGAGCATCATCTGTTACTTCTAGGGTATCTGGTAGACAATCATCCCCATTCTTCAACATCTTGGTTATTTTTTAACAACTCTTGGAATGGGATGGAAATATTTGTTTAGACAGTTTCATTTTGCAGATTGAAGGAAGAAACTGATATGCCTACATCAATTGGTATTGGTTGTCTGATTTATTTTGATATTTCTCCTTTATTTTTTAAAACTTTTTGTACATCATTTTCTTTTTGTTTCTCTTTTTGTTTTTGTTTTTGTATTATTTTGACTACTAGAAGGTTGATTCACATTAGCCCTTCCTTTATTTATAGGTACATCTCTACTTCTGAATTTTAGGTTCCTCTAAAAATTATCTATGGCATTCTGATAACCCCTCTGATACTGCTTTGAACCCACCTCAAAAATACTAGTGTCATATTCTTGAGCAAACAAATTATGCTCTTATTCAATAAGATATATTTATGTATCCAAATCATCAAAATGGTGAATCTGATTATTCACTGGATCAATTTCTACCTCATCGTCAACATAGTTTTCAGGAAAAGGAGGCCTTATATGTTGATCTTCAGGATTTCTAGGATTTCTTGGGTCTCTTTGCCTATTTTGAGGAGGAGGAGGTCTTCTAAATTTGGGGTTTCTTACTTGAGGTTCAAGTTGCTCTCTATTAGGTGGTCTATTATTTAGAGCCAACCTATCGATTAACCTTTCCATAATTTTCATAATCATTTCAAATTTTGCATCATTTGAAGAAGAAGCAACAACAACAGAAGTGGAGGATTGATGTTATTCTCTAGTTCTTCTTCTATCCACTTCCACCCTCTATTTTAACTTTCCAGAATCCATCAAATTAGCTTTTACCTCTAAGGCATCCTTGAACTAGAAGGAAGACTTGTTGCTTTTCTTACTCTCAACAACAAATCAAAACCACTCTCAAAAGCATCTGCATAATGAAGTTGGGAAACACCTACTAAGGGTTTGATATGGGTAGGTATAGAATTATAGACCCTTGTAAATCTGTTGGAAAACTCATGAACATACTCAAAATTCCCTTTTTTCAAATTGTTATATTGAGAAAGAACTTGTAAAGTAATTTTATTATCTGCCCATCTATCTAGAAACAAAGTTTGGAAAGCTTCAAAGGTGAGAATGGATCTTGCAGGTAAGTATTTAAACCATATTTTTGCCTCTCTAGACAAACTTTGTGCAAACAACCTCATCTTAGAATCATCATAGTCCACTTCCTCCAAATCAATAAAATTTTCAAATCTATCCATATGCTGCCTAGCAGTAAAGTTTCCCTCCCCATCAAATAAGGATATTCTTTAAGAGTAGTTATGGGGTAAATCATGCAATACAACAAGAAAAGCCAAAGGAGCAAACTTGGCTGCCATGGGTCTAGGAGGGTTTGGGACAACAGGGGCACTTTGAGGAGGGCTATGAACATGACTTGAAATATGTGGATGGAAAGTTTGAACAAGAGGATTATTTTCTTCAACCTTTACAGTGTCTTGAAGATTATGCCAAAGAGATTCAAGCAAGTATGATTCGAACCTATTAGAATTTATTTCTGTTTGTTTAAGATCTGATTCATATTTGGACCTTAACATAAATCTTTGAAAACTTGTTTCCCACTCTAAGTTCTGAAAACTATAAAATTCTTGAGAAAAAGATACTTCAATTTGAGAAGTATTCATTCTTTCTTTACCAATCCTATGTCTAATCAATCCTTCTGGGTTTTCCACACCATATATAATTTCATAAGAAGGATTATCTCTACTATGTGTCCTCTTGGAGTCTAGGATGTCTTTTTTTGAAAATATTCTTTAAATCAACGTGGAGTCGCTAGGTAAAAGGTACAACTGATATTTGATGCAAGAATCTATGCTTGCCCACATAATGTTTTTCTTCTTGATATCTCCTTGTCGTTCTCCAAGGGCATATTTGAACTATCGTTCCACGGCAACAACTCCAATATGTTATCACTCATATTTTACCCCCGATTGTGAAAAGGTAAACCCTAAGGTAACCACAAAACCAAGCTTCAAGAAATAAAACTGGCTTCTTTCTCTCCAGAGAGGGATCTCTCAGTATTTTTCTCATAGGCCATATATATGTAAACAAAAGATAAAATTAAGATTGTTGGCAGTTGAAACAAATGTACATTGTGCATGGAGTCATAATGTGGAACAATATAATAAACAATTATGCTGCATAGGAAGCTTTTATAGAGGCAAGGTAGCAATCTTATCACAACCAAAATGATTTTGTCTGGTGATTATGGAGGAATTCAGAAACAATCCATTAATGTGGGCATCTAATTGGGATGAATCCAACATTAACTTTAGATCAACAAGTTTTCTGAATGTTTGAAAATACTAGACATGCATATGATTATGAATTCTGCACTATTAAAAACTCATTTCTAATATGAAAGGGAAAACATAATGGAATTAATAAACAAGAAACACATGCACATGAGAAAAGGAAAGTACAGAATGTAACAAAGACAGCACATGAATTTATGAAAAAGCCTAGCTTCGACTTTGTAATTTTATTAATCTTTGAAATAAAAGTTACAATGCAAAATATCAGGGGTTCCAACCCTTGTTCTATTACAAAAACTTGTTCTTATACAAAATACCACTCCATGAGCTCAATAACCAACTCTAAAAATAGGCAATAATCACCTTTTACACATGTCATCTACATCTCTTAATTAATAACTGCTCTTGAAAAATAAACTAAACTACTAGTTAACTAGTCTTCAAAAAAAATCTTCGACAATATTCAATAATCTTGATTCATGCAGCTTGTACTTGGATCTCCCATATTTTTCAACCAATTTCCACTGATAAGTAGATGGCAAGTCTAGGATGGTCATTTCTTTTGCCAACACTCTTAGCTCCACATGGTCTCTCTATGAAAAATCTGGCAATTGTGCACATGTGGCTCTGAAGTCAAATAGCATTTCAAAATCTTCTACTAGCTTATCAACTATTGTTTTTCTAGACAATGACTGTTGCATATATTTAGATTTTCTATGGTCTAATCTGCACTCGACCAACCGATCATGATATTCTTTTTGGGAAAACATTATTTCCTTCTCTTCCCAGAAGGAGGGAAAAACTCTTTTGCATAATGGGGAAAATGAATCAATAAACACTTTGATTTGATGGTTCATAATATCAATCTTTGCTTCCACAATGTCCATATGCTGATGTTTACTCACAACTTTCCTTTCCAAAGTGATAATGGAAATTTTGTCTTTAGTGTTGGTTGTTTTTAGTACATCTTTTGTTAGGCCATTTAGAAAATAAATAGTATTGTTAGAAGTCTCTATAGGTTTCTTATTGAACCTTTCTTTCAATGCTGTTACACTTTTCCTAGCAGACTACATTACAATTTCCTTATTCAAAATGTAATCTAAGTAAGGCCTCAATTTGGTTGCTTCAGCTATAAGTACATCCCAAATAATGTGCTTGGCTCCCTGTACAGGCAACTGTCCTGTCATCTATTTCACAAGCTTATCATTTTTATCGAAAATCTCTTTGCATTTGTTTTCCCAAGCTTTCCTATCTTCCTCCCTCTTCAATGCCAAATTTCCCAGGTTCTTATTCTGATTTTTCAATCCTACAATCTCCAAATCTCTCAGGCTAACCTGAGACATTGATTGTACCACATAATATGTATTAACTTGTGTTGGGGCTAGAACATTTTGAACTTCAAGATCCTTTGTTTTTTCATTCAACGCCTTTTCCAATTTAGCTTGTTTCTGCTTTAAAGATTTCTCATTTTCAACCAAAAGACCCATATATTTTTCCAATTGTTTCTTTTCCTTGACAATATTTAAAAGTTTTTCTTTACAATCATTTAATTAATTATTTAGAGTCTCCTTTTCTTTCTCCAGCTCTGTAAGCTCTGTAGCTTGTATGAGTTGTGTGGCTGGGATTTTCAGTTTCTTCTTAAGCAGCTGAATGTTATTTTATTTTTCATTTAGCAACTTGTGTGTTGCCGCTCCTTTATCAACTTCAATATCAATAGTCAATAAATCACCTTGAAGCTTCTTAATTTGCTGCTGATGAGCTTTATTTTCAACCCTTTCTTATCTCAGCTGGTTCTCCACTTTACTCTTTGCAGTTTGCAATCTAGACACATTTAAAGTGGCATTGAGTAGGTCAATACAGACTACTTCCCCAATTTTTTTATGAAGGTGAATCATATTATGTATAGGAATATTTTCTAGACTCATCCTCATCTCAGTAACTTTGTTCTTAGTTGTTATTTCCAAGTTCAGAGTATTCTGATTGTGATCTCTGACAGTCAGTAAAGGTACATCTTTGCTGGAGATTTTCCTAACATCTACATATAGTTTCAAAGACTCATTTGTAGTTGTATCCTTATCATCACTAAAGATACATCTTTATGATTAACGGTCCAACTACCCATGGAAACTTAATCTCAGATGATTTCTTGAAATTGGTAAAGTGCTCATCCTCAACAATGAGCTTCTTCCTGACCAGCTCTAAGGAAAATATCCTGGGATTTAAGAAAGCTGGTAAAATGTAAGGTTGATGAACAAATCCATAAACTCTGATTACAATTATTTCTTCCATCGAAAACTAATCTCCAATTCTTTTTTCAGGTGAAAATTGTAACATTCCCTTCATAATAGGTATTACTTTGGGAAACTTCTGCTAGAAAAACACTTTAGACATAAGAAAGTTCATATACTTGTCAAAATCCATGTTCATCTCACCAGTGAGAACCAACTATGGAAATTGTAGTTTCTCCTCATTGAAAAATAGGAATATTTTATTCAAATAAGACTGAAATCTGAAAAACCTGGTGTTGTGGAAGTTAACTAGCTTTGAGTGGATGCTCTCAGCTAGAAACTCATCAATTTTAAGGCAACAAGACTAGTCCGACTCAACATACTCAATTTGACTAGTACTGATCTTGAACATCAGACTAATTAAGGACTCAGTAACGTACCTATCAGTATCTAAACGTAGAAACTGACTTATAAGGGATATAATAGACTGAGTTTCCTCATTAAATAGACTTGCTTCCATTGGGAAGGCTTGATTTTGCAAGGATATATTTGGTTTGAAACAAGTATGGAAAATGGTTTGTTTTTGTTCAATAGTGTATTATATAAATAATTGAATTAATCTTTCTTCATTAAACTATATAGACAACTGGGTGAACTCAGAAGGAACATAAAATGTACCTCGGATGACAAGTGGGATGATAGGACAAAGAATTTTGGACTTAGCCGCGTCCACAATTACCCTCTCTGAAGAGGAATAATTACAAGCGTACCAATCAACAAATTCTGGGAAGTTTAGGGTTTGCTTAGTATTGAAAAACTAGAAAAAAGAACGAAAGATTCCACGGACCTCAGTTCCTTGGTCTTTGAGAACTTTTAACTTGTTTTTTAAGAGGTCTACTGAACTAATGGATAGTTTAGTGTCAAAAGTTTCATAATCCTTGTCTTAAAAAACCTCCTATATTTTTTGATACTCCAATGCCTGACCCTCTACCCCTTCTACATTCTCCATGTTTAAATAGTCTTGGGTAAGAGGAAAGCGACCTACCTGATTAGTTGAAAAGTGGAAAAAAACTTCATCCGAGTTGGCTTCTTCCGCACAGTCATGAGCTCTCGCTTTCCAATGCATAAACAGATAAATAAACCATATCCATGTGCTTTTGCATTTATATTATTTTATTCTCCTATTATGCATGCATGTTATTAAGCAAATCCCTTTCTATCCATAGATCTAATGTCCTTCATTCTAAACCATTGATTCTGATCTCAATTTAACCATGCTACCTCATCCCACCATATCACCCATTCTGATCAATTTTCGCTGCTGGAATTGATCTCAATCATAGATATTCATTTGATTTACTTTTCATCGTAGATCTATTCCTTGTTTTACCATTATATGCTCCCTTCATAATTGAACTGCACCTTGCTTAAGTGGATTAATACTCAGCCGTTGATTTTGTCCCTTAAAAATCTACACCATCGATTGATTTCCCCTTTTAATATTCCTCTCAGGTTTAACTTCATAAAAATCATGCATCTTCTCCCAGCAAAGCGATTCTCCTTCATAGATATGAATCCTCATTGATCTCAACCCTTCATTTCCGCTTTCCTTTAATCAATTTCACTGAGGTTCCCCTTGATTTTTCTCATGCATGTTGATTCATCGAAATTAACCTTGACCATATATCTCAATCTTAGTAAATATGCACCATTTATTATGCAGCCCCCTTAATCAATTCCAGTACCTCACAAATCTTATTTGTCTGTGCACCTTCTACCAATGGAATGAATATTGGTCCTTGATCTTGATCGAGCTATCATCTCAACCGTTAAAACATGCGCTTCGTACCACTTTCCGTTGATTTGAAAACTTTTATCCTTCGCGCATGTTCACCCAGCGGAGTCCATATCAGCTGTATATCATTTCTCCACCACGATCTTCGCCGATGATTTGTGTTAGATATAATTTTTTTTGCTGATTGGAAAAATTAATCCCTCCACGCAAGTCCCATCTAATAGAATCTTTCTTAGTCATAGATCTGCTTCCCCCACTTTATCTAACCATTTATCTATGATGTCCTTTAACCAATTCCACTGGTGATCAATTTTATTCTTACCTTTCAACTTTTTCCACCGGATTCATTTAGAACCGTTGATCTTCTTCACTGCAGATCCACACTGTCACATCTTGCCATGATATAACTTAAGGGCGGACTTTCATACGAAACTTATTTCTAAGGTTAAACTTAATATTATTCTTCACATATGTGACTTTCAACTTAGGAATAAGCCTTTCTATATTTTTTAAATCCCCCCCTACATACCTTTTAGGTCATATGATACAATTTTTTAGTTCTTACCTTATATCTTGTCAGACATTCCCCCTTCCCAACTGCTAAACAAAAATGGTGCTAACACCATTATAACATGAAAAATAAACAATATAATTAGAGAATTAAAGACAACAATAACAAAATGATATATCAACATTCTAAATGATGAAATAAAACATGCACATTTCACTCTTTATTTCCATCACCCTAAATATTTTCCTCGCTTGACATGATAACACTGTTGTTCTAAAAAAACATAGGGTCGTGTGTTAATATGAACCACCAATCCCTATCCAACACATCCAGGTTAAAAAACACTTGGTTGCAGTGTTTTGGGAAAACATAAGTCTCCTTAGTTTCATCACATATCTTTCTAGAATTTATTCATATCAAATCATTGTCACGATCTTCCTTTACGTTATTCTTGTTGAATGTGTCCCACCACTTGCACCTAAAAACAATACATTGGAAAGATGAGAAGTCCACTTGAATGATATCTTGTGTATTTACAACATAACCTGACTTTCCCCTATTAGGTTTTGATCATGGTGGCTAACATGGCTAGATTGGTCAAACTCGACCTCCACTCCACAGTCTTGTGTAAGACGTCCATCAACGACATCCTCTGTGTGAAAATGATGCCCATATTCCCACATTGATGGGAACAAATGCTCCTATAAAAAAATGAACAAATGGTGGTGTCATATGTCTAATAACACAACCATTAATATATAAAATATATATGTTATAATTCAAAGGTGCATTATAAAGTTAATTAATGTACCCAAAGAGATTATTACCGATTTGTTGCACCTAATCCTTATGTTTATCGCATCCTCCTTAGCAGGCAGGTAATAACTGATGCACCATATTTTTCTCTGACTTGGTAAGAAACCCAACTATTGGGACATATCATTGCCATATTTTATTTTAAATGATCAAGATAAGGCATGTTTCTATTGTTCAACCATATGTATTATTTCCAGATAATGCCCCATTTCCTCCTCTTCTCTTCATATAATGCGACCATAGATGTGCTGCCTTCGCATTGTAAATAATGAATTTAGTGATGACATCAATTTCTAAATTCACCGTTGTATTCATGAAATCAAATTGACATATGGTATGTATGAGATCAAATATAGATTATGAATTTCATTATTAATAGTTACTATGTAGAAATGTGACGAAAGATAAGTGATTCACTATTTATCATGCGCATTTTTCCATTCGTTTGGAGTATCCCCCCTTCACTTTTGTCATCATCACATTCATCTTCCCAAATCATTGCACATGGTGTGTGGTTGATTTGCTTGTTTTAATCACTGGCATAATAGAACGACTCATATACTATGTGCCCCTCTACCATAGACCCCTTGGGTTTTTCCCTTTATCAAACAAATCCCTTCAATTTTACCATGTACCTCTCTAAGAAGAACATTCAATGACATGAGACCACCCCAAGTAAATAAACCGCATCAACTAGGAGAAGTAGAATATGAACTTCCAAGTCCATGAAGCTCGTCGGTAGTTCCTTCTCAAACATAGAAACAATCTCAGCTATATGTTGATACAATGCTAGAATGCTAACCATGTGAATCTCCTTTGATGTGATCTACCATACACATGTATATAGTTTAGATATGTCACAATATGGGTCCTCGAGAAAGACGTGGTTCACACACCCACACACGAGAAAATAATATTGACACTATAAAGTTAACACATAAAAATTTAATTGCGTTTTAACTTATGGGGTAGGAGATTAAAAAAAAAAAAAAAAAGAAGACATTTTTTTCACATACTTACCCTTAGAAGGTTCAGATGGCCATGTGATTTCAAACTCGACAAATGTTTGTCTACAATGAAGAAGTGACATAGAGTAGATCCATATAAGTAAGGCGCCTTCACACCCAATATAACTTCCTTTTCCAAATACAAATAATCTTTCTTCAAAACCCATGGGACATCACCTTCTTTAAATGATGAAGAGGAGCCAACCTCTCCTCTATTTCTTCTTTCGACTAATGCTTCTTTTTAGTATTTGAATAAATAAGATCTCTCCTTACAACGAACATGTCACTTTTTTTTGATGATATGTGCCTCTACAAAGAAGAATAAACATTTTTAATTATATGCATGGGATATGGTAAGTGGAAAATCTTAATATGCTCCCAATATGGGAGCTCATGAAATACCGATTTCCTTTTCATCTCGATGTGAATTTTCTCAACATAGGTGTCGAATAATTCAGGATCATCAAACATAGGTTCCCTATTTTAATCAAGCATTTGTACAATTTCCTTCTCCTTCTTTATGTCACATGCCCTAAGCCAATGAGCCGGTGTCATTATTTCAGGCCTTTGGGTTATCTCTGGTTTACCATTGAAAGCATATGTTTCTCTTATATAAGGGTGGTCTTCTGGGAAGGATACCCTCAAGCAGTCGTACATTGGATTTTGTAGTTGTATGGCCCACCTAGCCTTCATAGAAGGTCCACAACATTTACATCCATGATACCATTTTGTTACAAGACCTATGATGTTATGGTATATAGAGCACGTCAGTGTTTAAGATCAATACACTCACACAAGATTAAATATGCCAAAAAATATTGTTACGAATATAAACAAATCAAACAACATGTTTACTAGAGCAAACTCCTAATCCTGCATAATTATGTGTTGTGTATGCACATATACCGTACAACATAAAACTCCTCTATGTTGGGGTGGGCCTTGATACATCGCATACCTATATACCTTCCCATAGTTTATTCAATTCATCGATCAATGGTTGCATGTAAACGTTCATATTCTTCACTTGTCTTCTATCATGGACTATAAGAGCCAACTTAAGATATTCATTCATCACGAAAAACCATGGGGCGATATTGTTATTGATCACTACTACATTCCAAATAAAATAGTTGGTGTTTTGGAGGGAATATTGGTTTAATCCATCCATGGCTATGCTCAATCGAAGGCTCCATATTTCATCCTTGAATTTATCAGGCTATGTATCCTCTATATGCTTCATGGATATTGAATATATTGGGATTCACATAACTCCTGACTCACTTTGGTGTAGGGCATGCCATCCCTGCAACATAACTATTTTTTTGCAACAAAATATTATTTGAATCCTTTGGATTATAGGCATGTGCCTCAATATCTTATGAGGAGGGCCATGTGCTTTAGACTTGTTTCTCGATTTATGGTACATGTCATGCCCACATTTTGGAAATATCTCTTTGTTTTCATATTCACCTTTATATAGAATAAAATCATTCGGACATGCATGATATGATATGTACTCAACACCCAACAATTTCTACATTTTCTTTGACTCTTTGCAGCTATCGAGCAAGACTTTATCACTTAGAAGTTATTTATCTTTGAGTAACTTGCAATTAGTAGGTAATATAATTGTACAATGTCATTTAACGTTCATAAAATCAACCATTTCAATGTTGATTGTGTTACAAGATTCCTGAAAATATAAGGGACTTAATGTTCAGTTACCTCAAAAGTGTCGAGAAACACACATATTAAATGCCATACATTGCTTTCAAGTTGTATAGTAACATTATTGTCCCCAACTAGGTATACTTTAACTTTCCAAGTCCAAAGAGAGGGGTGGTGGAAGCCAATTTAAGGCTTTGGAAGAAGGTATCAATGATACAATCATAATCCCCTAGATCCTTGTCGTGGAATTCTTCTAACAACATTGCGTCAATAACACTCATATGTCATAATAACTCATCCATACCAACCTCTATTTCATTGCCTCCATTTCCAACATGCTAAGAAATATTATTATTGTGGGAATTCTTAATTAGTGAGTATGGATGAAATGGGAATTGAATAGGTGGTTGATTCAAGCATACATGGTATGATTCCTCTTTGAGTAGCGCTCTTTTTTCATACCCCTCTTGATTTAACATTGTAGTGGGGTGCAATGGAAGATGGTAGACAAGTCGCTCATCATCAAAATTTTGATTTAAAAAATATTGAACATTACACTGATGATATTAGTAAGCACAATATAATTGGTTTCTTCCAACATTATACCAAACAATTATTATTGAAGCATGGTAATTTTTTCCAATAGTAAATGTTCAACCACAAACAATTTATAAAACAAAATTTCAAATTGAGCAATACATTTACAAAAATCCCATTGAAAATAAAAAAATGCTATTAGTCAATGTTTTTGGTCTTACACCCCAAGGGGACATCTAAAGGTAATACCAATGCATGGCCTCTTTGATAAGCAGCTAGTGGTTTATGATAGTTATGGTTTATTAAAAACTCATCACTAGGGGACAAACTACATATTGCATGCATAACAAAAAATCTAGACGCTTTCCTTTTAATAAAGAACTCCTGGTCATTGAAGTGTACCTGAAATGAACAATTTGCATAAAATAAAGAGCACGTAGAACTATTTATGAACCTTGCAATGTTTCCATGAGTGCGTGGATGGCCATCAATATATAATAAGTTCTTCATGTTAAAGTTTCCAAAAACATAACCATTCATGCACATACTATGCCTGGAAATTCTATGTTTGTATTTAATAGTATTCAAGTAATCTGACCGACAATAGATAGGAACACAAAATAACATAAGTGATACTAACTGCTTGGGAGGAACCAGTATATGTGAAAGGATAAACAACCTAATATTTGCAACATCTATATTAGACTTTAATCATAAAACTATTACCACGAATGGAGATTTCAGTTCCAACATTAGGCACATGTAGAGAATATGACCAAGCATCATACAAAGTGTGGTTATAACAAGTTTTATATTTACTTTGCACATTCACAGGAAGAGATTAGTCATCACTACCCTTCAACAATTGGACTGAACTTGGTGTGTAGTTGGAAATTTTTAGTCTCAATGCATGCAACTTTTTAGATCTAGTAGAGATGCTTTGAGTGGTATTGTTATCATACTTTGGACCATTATAAACTTTCAGTTGACTAAGCAGAAGCAGAGGGGTTGGTCAATTTAGGACGAATCATAGTTGTTTTGTCTTCCAACTTTTCAAAAAATGAGCAAATGGAAGTGTTCCTACATGTCTTTTCTATACTTACTAGATTTGTTTACCCTAGTGAGGGGTATTCCATCAACATTGGGTAGTCAATCATTAGTATAGTGGGTGAGTGTGACAAGGTTAGGGTTTTCCTTCAACCCTTGACATTTGGAACAACCACATACTACTAGTGTGTCATAAAAGAGATCCAACTCATGACAAATTACCGTCAATGAACCAAGATTGTGGTTGAAATATGACATGTTACAATTCATGGGGTAAAGCGACTACCCATTTTCATCTACCAACTGCTTGTGGTATCTTGCTATTGATAAGAGTTTACAACATTTTGAAACTGGTGGAATATCTAGTGCATCCAAAGTTGATCCTGAATCATGATCCTGCAAAATAGAATACATTGTTATTCAAATTCAAATAGATAAATAACACAAATTCAATTAGATAATCAAAATATAAATAAAATCTAAACTTATTGGAGATGAAAAGGGAGAATTCCCTAATAATCAACGATCATGAATTTAAATAATTATCCATTTGATATTATAACCTTTTCTCCTTGCATATGAGCCAACTCAACAATCAATACGTGTCCATATTCCTAAAATAAATTTTGAGAACCATTATCAAAATACAATTTCCAATATAGTTTCAAAACCATTTTGTAAGAATAAGGTGACCTTAATCAACATATGTATACTTTGAAGTATTGTAGTTGATGTGGTTGAATGCTAAAATATCATTTGAGATGAATATATCGTTTTAAGTTGAAACATAAATTCATGGGTATTTTTAATTAATCCGTTGTGCCATAATAATATGTAATACCCCCATTTTGACCCTTAGGATGTATTGGCTTTGTATGTAAATGTTGTGTATATGTGATGTATGATTTCCTAGAGTGGAGCTCAATTCCAAGGCCCTGCTAGTGTATGCTCAATTTTTAAAAAAGGCATGTATTTATATTTTGTTAGCCATGTGCTAGTAAGCCATGGAAATATGTATACGCATGTAAACATTTTTAATACAAATAAAAATACCAAGAGCTGGCTATGGAAGAAACTAAAATGAGGGGGACATGTGTATCCATTAGGGAGAGGTGTGGGGTTTTTGGAATTTAACCCCGTGTTTCCAAATTCGATCTTGATAAACCATATTGAATTCATTGCTGACATTTCTTTTTGTTGTAAGATGGTAGCTGAGAAATCAACTTATGAAATTAATGGAGCATGGGAAACCTAGAATTTCGTATGACTGAGTATGGGCTCAATTTACTTGACCCATAAGTCATTTTCCTCATGGATTTTTTTCCATCCTCCCCATTCCATTGTTTAACATCCAAATAACATTTTCCATCTTGCTATGCATTCCCAACAGTGAAATTTGCAAATATTGCAACTTGGAAAGAACCCACATTTTGAAGTACCAAAAACTCCCAAAAATTCACGTGAGGAATGAAATCCAATGGGGAATACATAGATATGAACCCCAGGGTGAAATTGAGAGTGCTATAAGTCAAAAAATCCATGAGAAGCCCATATTTGGAAGCTCAAAAGTGGAATTCCGTGATTGACAGTCACATGCCCAGAAATTGGAAAAATCCAAGAGTGGAATGAAGCAGAAGTGAGATCAGAGGTTGGAGTTGCTTAAAAAACCCAGTGAAGGAAAGAATATATGAAGATTTATCAGCTTGGACCTTTCTTTTCCCACCTTGAAGAGCACTAGAGGGAAGGGTCACTTGAGGGATTGTGTAGCAGAGAAGGGGACCTTCCTTGTGTTGGGTGTGGTAAGTAATGTGGGTGCCAAGGTTGTTTGAAGTCGAATTGAGATTCCTGTAGCTCTTGGTTGAGATCATTAGCTTAGCTATATCCTTCCCTTCCTCTGTACTTTCTTCAAAAACCCAACTATGTGATGACTTAGCATGAGTGCTTTTACCTATGGCTGTGAGTGAGCCTGAGTAGTTCCTCCTTAGTGGATACACAACCCAACTCAGGGGTGGTCTCTCAATTGAAAGAATATAAGCTGGACATAGACCTACAGTTGGGTGTAATGTTGCTCTTATGTATCCAGTTGCACTGTCAATTACAATTAAAATATAAGTATTTCTACTGCCAATGATTATGCTTACTTTATGTGTTATGAATGACTGTTAATTGTGTTCAATTGAATGAATAGACTTAGCATGAATTGTTCAATTAGATTCTTGTAAATAACAAGAAAATGATTTTATTGTTGTGTATGGTTTATTTTTATGCATGTGATGAAAATGGTGGTAATTGCATGTTGTGTGTGTGCATTAATAAGGTTTAATTCTGTTGTGTATACTTAATAAGAATTTGCACATGCATTTAGATGTTAAAATTTTTGTAATATGGTCGCGGGGAAGAAAATTGGCACTTCACACATTGCTCATGTTCCCTCTGTGGTCGGATTGATGGGAAGCTACGTGAAAGACTGGTATCAGAGAAAACAATTGCAACACTGGGGTCGTTTGGGCCGAGATCTACACTTACAGGAAAAAAACCGAAAATATACAGGGTGTGTTTACAAATGTTTGGTAGTTTGTAGGTTAAATAACAGTTAAAAATCAAAGTACTTAGATGTTGCAAAGGGTCTTAGTGTTGCATAGAGCTCAATGAGAGCCTTTCAGGGACACCCATTTTGTTAGAAACAAACTTCATATGTGAAAGAGATCAACATGAGAAGTTGGTAGTAATATGGGCATATTGCTGACTTTCGACTTCCAACATTAGAATCAGAAGGTTGGGAGGTTTGTATTATTACTATTGGAATAGTGGTGAGGCGTCGATGCTGAAATGTTGACATCGAAATCGACATATTGTTTGTGGATGGATCGTAGTGTTGGTGCTGAATTTTGACTCTCAATGTATAGAAGGTGGTAGTTGGAGTGGAGAAGTCAGGGTAGTTCTATTTGGGAGTTGTTTTGCACTTCCGACTTCCAACCCTCGACGTATAGAAGGTAGTGGTCGAAGTCAGGAGGTTGAGAAGGGATTGTGGTGGAGTTGTTTTTCAATTCCAATTTCCGACTCCCGATGTATAGAAGATAGAATTCAGAGTCAAGAAGTCAGGAATGAATCATTTTATATCAAATGTGCTTTTTGATTTTCGATTTATGATCAGAAAGGTCAGAAGGTCTTGGAAAAAGTCAGGATTGGCACATCGGGTCTGGAAGAAAAAAATATAGAGCCCAAAACTTATTTCGGCCATAACAAGAGCATATTGACTCAGAATTAGATGAGACCTAAGGAGTTCGGATTCCATTAACGAAGGTCACAAAAGCACTAGTGAGAGGGCCGAGCCCGTCCTACTCCAATTCGCTCGAAATTTTGAATTAGTAACTTTTACAAATTAGTGTCTTGAGGCTCGATGGGAGCTCAGTTTGGGATGAAATTGTTATGGCATGCTCATGGACCAGGAACACAACTAAATTTAGAAGCATGGAGCCAAATCCCAAAGGGTGTGTAATTGGGATGTGAAAGAATGCTAAAAAGCATTATTCCAGAGCACTTTTTGGGGATTTTGAAAAGCTTGAAGGAGGTAAAAGTGACCCTAGATGTTGAAACCAATAAAATTTCTGAACTCAACATTTTACCTACTCACAAAAATGGATAACTTCCATTATACATTTTCCAGAAATGCTTGTCTTGGGAGATATCCAATTCTAGTGAAAAATTTGCAATTTGTGAAAAAGTGCAAAAGTCAAAAGTAGTTAAACCCAGATTTTATGGCGGGTGAATGGAAGATAGGATCAGAGATCTAAAATATGTTGAGTAATACTTGTTATATGGACTAACTTCTCCCAGTATAAAATTTTTCCCAGTTCTCTCTAGATTTACTTCTACAACCAACCGAAGTTGGCCTTTGAGGCTAATTGCAGCCATGGAAAAAAAATACAGAAGTGGGAAAAATTGACATTTTTGAAGTAATGTAAATTGTATATAAGGGATCAGACTGTAGTAGGAGGATAGGATTTGGAAATATTATCCATAGGAGAAAGATACCGCATAATCGGAATTTGAATGAGGAAATATGATGTCTTAGGGATTAGGACATAAAAGTCCCTGTGACCTTGTTTGAAAAAAAAATTGTCAATTGAAGGCAATGTCCAGAATTGCATAAATGGGTGAAAAGAAAAGAAGGAATTATAACCCCATGAATTATTCAATGAGTCCAATTCTATTAAATCATATTTTTTTTTATGTTTTTACATGTATTCTTAATATGTCTAATAAATATCTCCATGATGCATAATGTTTGTAGTTGTTAAGCTTTGAATAGTTGTACCCGAGTGCAACATGTAGAGGAAAAGAGTCTCCAAAATAAAATGGTGACCATGAATGATGCTCAGGACACTTATGGACATGATGAAGATGTCCTTGGAGAAAATATGCAAGAGGAAAATGTTGATACTAAATCAAATGGGAGAAGAGAACAAATCACTCATAATTTGTTTGAAACCATGATAACTTTCAATGAAAGCTCAAGAAGAACAAAACCAAATAAATGCTGCCACTTTGTAGAGCCTCACTAATATGCAGCAGAGGATAAAACTTGGGTACAACCCAAGCAACATGGGCCAACAAGGAACAAATGCAAAGAGTTTCTCTAGAGGTCGCTCTAGGAAGAGGACTCTAGGCCCAAGAAAGAGTTCTATGAGTAAAAAGCATAGAAAACCCTACTTAAGATATTCTTCTAGCAGGTCATGTGTTTCCAGAGGTTCTTAAAGTATCCCAAAGGATAATTCTAGCAGGCTTGAAGGAAGAAAGAAATTCAAAAGGATTCCACCATGAGAATTTAGAAAGGTAAGGCCTCCCACATTTGATGGAGAGAGTAGGATAGGTCAAGAGGTAGAGGCATGTATTCTTGGGATGAAGAATTATCTTATAATTCCTGAATACTCAGTTAATGAAAAGTACAAAATTCCCATTTACAATCTAAAGGGAAGAGCTTCAATTTTTTGGGAGCACCTCATGCAAGTAAAAGGAATCAAGGAAAATTAGAGGTTCATCCAACATGGAAAGGAAATCCAATAGGAAGGTTTGACCAAAGGAGAGATGGATTTAAGTCATCATTTAAAAATCATCCAAGGACTTTCCAACAAGGCCAACAAACATGTAGAGGAACTAAACCAACAATAGTAGCATAGAAAGGACCAAAGGGACTACTTCAATCTTGGGGATGTGGAGAACCCCACATGCTTAAGGATTTCCCACATTGGAAAGAGAACCCTCGAGACTTGCGCAACTTAGAAGAAGTAGTCACAATGGAGGATATGACAAGAGAAATTCTCCAAATTTATGTAGCGGGTGATAGCCATCAAGTAGACCATTAATCAATAGTAGTGGAACTTGGAAGTAAGATTGCTAAGCAATCTATTTATGTTTTGATTGATCCAGGTTCTACTCATAGTTATGTTTCTCCAAAAGTGGTAGAAAATTTTTTTGTTTGAAGGAAAACGAATAATAAGTCGTGGTTAGTTCAATTAGCCATCATAACAAAAATAAAAGTGAGTAAAGAAGTGATAGAATTCCCCATAGAGTTGAATTGACTCCTCCTAAAAGAATATTTAAATGTCCTACCATTAGGGTCCTATGATGCTCTTATTGGCATGGATTGGTTGGAGAGGCATAGAGCCAAGATATATTTTGATGAAAAAGTTATTGAATGCATTGATGAAGAAGGAAGTACGAGGTTGGTAAGTGTATCCAAACCATATTTGAGTACAAGAGTTATTGAATCCCAAAACAATGATGGAACTTACCTTCAAGTTAAAGAAAAACTATACCAAGAAAAAATAGAAAAAAAGTTTGAAGGATATTGTTAATATTTTAAAGGTTATACAAGATCTAAAAACATTTAGCATCATAACATCATAACCATATGCAAAAGGATCACTGAAAGAAAGACAAGCACAACCATACAAAAGAACACATTTATTTATCCCAGGAAACCCTCATAGGGGATAAAATCGAATAAAAATTCCTTGATATAAACTTCAACCAAGTACAACGTAAGACCCCAAGAATAAGACTTGTAAGACACCAAGATTAAGACTAGATTGCTTCCTCTCCTTCAGATGGACTGCTCCTTCTCTCTCTATCGAACTTGCTTTTGTTTTGAGTGTGTCCAAATGAGGGAGGTGCCTCCCCTATTTATGTTGATCAGTGGAGATGCCTAATAACCCAATAGTGCTAATATCTCCTCCCAATTAGGGCCTACTTGCCTTAAGAGACTGAAAATTACATTTTAATAATACTTTTGTGGGTACTACTGATTCGACTTACAACATAGGCTTTACCTCAATACTTTACATGAACAATTACATCAACGAAATTCCTAATCAGAGGAACAAGATCCCCAAAAGGGGAAATAATAATAATAATGCAAAATAGAATATATTTCGCAGTTACATTTCTTTAACACCCCCTCTTAACTAGGAAGATATTCTATAACACAACACAATTGTACAGCTAACTAGTAAGTCTATACGTCATAGGAAGTTTTCACAACTACAACAATATCATCATCATTCGTGGAACATCATCATCACAGAGCATCACATCTCAACTCATCATCACATATCGTTGCATCATCATGATCATCACATCTCATTGCATCATCACGAGCATCACATCTCGTCACATCATCACATCATCACAAGCATCACATCTCGTTGCATCATCATGAACATCACATATTGAGCATCATCACGAGCATCACATATTGTTGCATAATCATGAGTATCACATATTGTCGCATCATCACGAGCATCACATCTCGTCGCATCATCACGGGCATCACATCTCGTCGTATCATCACGAGAATCACATCTCGTCATATCATCATGAACATCACATCTAGAGCATCACATCTCATTGCATCATCACATCTCGTCACATCATAATGAGCATCACATATTGTCACATCATCATGAGCATTGCATCTCATCGCATAATCTCAAGTAGCATCATCTTTGTCATCATATCGAGCATCACCTGCAATATCATCAGTGTACAATTACCGAGTTGAATCACCCACATCATAAACAATGATGGAACATCATCATCTATAGCTGAATGCATGGTATCATATGAAAATTAATGCAATACCACTCTCATTAAGAGAGTACTATCATCTGCAAGAACATCCTCAGTCGACAAGTGCTAGGACCACTCTCAACAAGAGAGTGTTCTTATTTGTAGGACCATCCTCAACAAGGATACCATCGTCTGTAATGAATTAAATATCTCATTCACAAATGAATGCTGGACCACTCTCATCAAGAGAGTATTATCATCCACAATACCATACTCAATTGACAAGTGCTAGGACCACTCCCAATAAGAGAGTGTTTTTGTCTGTAAGACCATCCTCAACAAGGATAGTATCATCCACAAATGAATGCAAGATATCATAAACAAATGAATGTAGGACCACTCTCATTAAGAGAGTACTATCATCCACAAGACCATCCTCAGCTGGAAAGTTCTAGGACCACTCTCAATAAGAGAGTACAGTCATCCGCAATACCATCCTCAACCGACAATTGCTAGAATCACTCTCAATAAGAGAGTACTATCGTCTGTAGGACCATCATCAACAACGATACTATCGTCCACAAATTAATGGAAGATCTCATCTGAAAATGAATGCAGGACCACTCTCATCAAGAGAGTACTATCGTCCGCAAGACCATCCTCATCCCACAAGTTCTAGGACCACTCTCAACAAAATAGTCTTCTTGTTTGCAAGGCCATCCTCAATAAGGATACTATTGTCTGCAAATGAATGCAGTATCTCGTCCGGAAATGAATGCAAGACCACATATCATTGGGATCTTCCAATTCAAAGATACAACCAACCTTCCTAGGATAATCCTTCTAAGGATTCCACCAACCATATTGGGATCTACCCTTAGTGATACGACCAATCATACTGGGATACACCCTCAGTAATGTCACCAACCATGTTGGTATCTAACCACGAAGATATGAACAAGCTCTCTGTACGGTGACCAAACCAACGAGGATCATCATTCTTCTCTTGTACATCTGCAACTTCATCATTATTTTCTTGTACATTCACAACTTCATCATTCTTGTCTTGCAGCTGATTGCATACGATCCTTCCTACAAGTCAAATACATCAGTTGCATGGTTAGAAACATTTGATAATATTCAAGAAATATTCACAATGACAAATTCTTATAAATATATATGTCATACAATCATGTAACTATATTATCCAATACAACATTCATCCATATCCCGTATACATACTGTAACTTTCTAAATGTTGTCCATATCTACCAAGACATTATTAAGAGTGTTCACTACTCCCAACATGTCAACAAAGGTTTCATTCTAGATAAGTAGCAATGGAATGTTGCATGGAACCATAGGCCACTTACCCATCACATGCATATTAGTAGCATACTGTTCATTAATTCAAACACTCTATCATGCATAAGACATTTTCTTGGACATAGATATGTACACAAATAAAAAATGTCATTTAAGAAACTAGATATATAGGAAATGACAATTCAAATACTTATCTTTGTTTGTTTGGTAGATTCTTGTTGAGATTATAGCATCAGGAGTCATTCTACTTTCTTGCGAGTAATATCAAGAAAGTAGACTTGTGAGTAATATCAAGTCTTACAAATATCCTCATATGATTGAGGTGGTGATGTTGTAAAGTTTGTGAGTAATATCAAGTTGAGTATTGTGATTAATATCAAGACAATAGACTTATGAGTAATATCAAATCCTACAAATATCCTCATATGACCGAGGTGGCGATGTTGTAAAGCTTGTGAGTAATATCAAGCTGAATCTTGTGAGTATTATCAAGACAATAGACTTATGAGTAATATCAAGTCAGTAAAGCTTGTGAGTAATATCAACCCGAGTCTTGTGAGTAATATCAAGACAATAGACTTGTGGGTAATATCAAGTTCTACAAATATCCTCATGTTGAGAGGTGGTGTACTTTACTATGTAAAGTAAATATACTATGTGATGTATGTCTAGTCATGGTCAATAGGTGCTACAAGTCTCCTTTATGGATTAGCTACCGCTAGAGTGATTTACTTTAGCATGTGACTATATGACCTAAGGCAATACATATGATCATAGGTTTGGAAACGATCTTATGGGTATGATATGATAAATATGATTATTTAATGATAACACGTATGGACTATGCAGAGATTTTTAATATAAGCACAAAGATACAGAGAGAATTCGAATTGCATATGTTGCCACTAAGTAAAATCGAATTGTTTAGATATCAGTTATGGTAAACAAGTTCACTTAATTAAGGAATCGATTCCTTAATTTACGCAAGTGATTGTTGGAAATAAACACTGATGGAGAAGCACTAGTTCTATCAAGTTACATTCGGCTGTGTTTAGTTACATTAAGTTATGTTTAGTTACATTCAGTTGTGTTCAGTTACATTCAATTTAGTTCATTTACATTCAGCTCTGTTCAGTTATATTCATCTTAGTTCAGATACACTCAGTTGTATGCAGTTACACTCAGTTCCATTTAGTTACATTGAGTTCCATCAGTTCATCTCAGTACACTCAGTTAACAACTCAGTTAGAGTTAGTTAATTAATGGAAGGCACATATCTTCTTGTGGGAGATAATTATGGAGTGCCAACTTGGCACCAGATCATGGGGGGCGCATGATTGAAGATGGATTAGTGTTCTAAGAATTAACAAATTATTGATGCATGCAACTATTCTATTTTTGTTGTAAGACCTAATTTGACTCGTTATTAAAGTGTTATGCACTTGGAAATTTAGATATGGTGTTCCATTTGATCTCCACTCTATGGTGTTCTCGGAGAAAGAAATATGATATTGTGTTGTTGTTGGGATCGGGATAGAAGGGCATAATTCACATGGAATTCTGCCTAAGTAAGCGAAAAGAGTACTAGGAAGAAGAAGAAGGAGCCACGACATAAAAAACAACATCAAAGAAGAGGAAAAGGATGTTGCGATAGAAGAAGGAAGAAAAGGAGAAAGGAAAAGAGAAGGCGCGAGATGAGGAAGTTGCACTAGTTTTGTAAGCTACGATGGAATTACAGAGGAGGAGATGCGATGACATGTTAGAATATTCGTGGAAGCAGGCGTGCAGATAAGACAATGACCAGAAAGTGACAGTAAGGCATGATGCAGAGAAGCATCAACCCTTAGTGATCAGGGTACGAGCTCAGCTGTAGCTAGAAGAAGCCACACACGTAAAGGAATTTTTGTAAGTCAGGCCATAACGCTTGTTTGGTCGTATTTTTCTAGAATAGGAAAGATAGCCTATGGGCTGAAGATAGTAAGTCGGCTGAGATAGTACTGTAGCTGAGTCTGTTAGAGTCTGTATAAAGTCATGATTGAGTCTGTAACAAGCATGTATGGGAATATATCGAGTCTATAATAAAAGGAGAAACCCAAGCAATACAAGGGTTAGCTAGTCAACGAGTATCTAGTTAGCTAGTTAGCAGGTCAATCAATTAGCCTATTAGCTTGTTCATGTTTAGAAGATTTTGAGCAGAGTAGAGGATACAACAGTTTTGAGCAGGTAAATATGGATCATTGAGTGCATAACAATAAGGGGATCTGCAGCTAAGTGCATAGATAGTTAGAGAAGGTTGATTTGATCCAAGCTGTGTGTGGATCGCTGAGTAGAAGTAGAGTAGAGTGGTAAAGATAGAGAAGAACATATATCATGAGAGAGAAAAGAAATCTTTAGAGATAGAATAGAATATCTTGAACAGAGTCTACAACTTTATGTACAGACAAAAGGTGCATCTATTTTCTCATGCCAATGCCAAATGAAGAGCACCTTGTGGTTTTTTCCCAGATGGGTTTCCACGTTACATGTTACGTATATGTGTGAATGTTGAATAGCTTAGCCAATACATATTTACTGTGTTAATGATTGATTGGTTATTGTGCTTTAAAGGGATAACTATGTGAATGTTGTATTTCAATTAATGGATATGTATGTGATGTCTGTTCATTGCTTATTTGCATAAAATTGCATAAATAAGGGCGAGTAATACTTCAATATTGATATCTAAAGTGCAAACCACCAACCCACCTTCCAGGTCTTTGTTGGAAAACCTTAGCGCAGGGCCAAGGACTTAAACACCCTCCTGCAAAAACTACAAAAAACATGGTTCTGGAAGTTACCCATAAGAAGTGAGACGACATCTGTGTCACAGGTGTTGCCAGCTGGGATTTGCTCTGTTGGGCTGATATCTTGGGCTCTGTTGCATTGACCAGAGAGAGGGGACTAAACCTGGGTCGCAGGGGGAAAAGGCCAATAGTTGTAATCATTCTCTGCTACTTATCAATCATACTCTAGGATCGTTTGCTGGTTTTTTTATCCTCTGAATCAGTAGAGGGTTTTCCCAGGGTATATCCTGCGTTCTATGGTTTAATTTATGTATTTGGATTATTGATGAGACTTATATGCACTTTTATTGTGGATTAAAGTTTTAAAGTTCTAGTTTATTCATATTTTTCTCAATCACTAACATGGTATCAGAGCAAGGGTGTGCAAGAGCTTAGTTTGTGCAAGCAACTAAAGCCTATGTGATCTTGAGAAGTATTGAGCAAAGAGCTTGGAACCATGGCATCGATCTCCATCCAATCAAAACACCAATTTGAAGATACTTCCAAATTGAAGGAAAGAGTGTGAATAATTCTTGAGGAAAATGATTCTATATGTTTACTTGATCTCAGTGAGTGAGGACTCTTTATGCAGGCCGAATTAAAGAGAAAGTCAATATGCACCATTTTCATGACTTTTCAGGAGACAAATTTCATGGAGATTTTATGATCAATTAGTGAGGAATAAGACAAAACGGTTGAAAACCCACTTCCAAAATGGGCCTATTTAGCTTATTGTGTAAAATATTTCAAAAATGTTCAATGGTTTAGGAGATACAATTATGTATTTGAAGATGAAATTCTTAGAATTCATGTTATGGCCGTTTTCCCAAAGTGGACCAATTGATGGAACAAACCCAAGAGCTGTAAGTTGGATATTATCATTATTCAATGGATCTTGTGTATAATGAGAGCCTCATAGAGTTAATATCTCATCCAAATAATAGGATGATATTTGGAATACATTTTCTTTGAAAGAAGAACATTCGCTTCAGGTTGCATGAGATCCAATTTGTCCATGCATAGAGTCGCTACCTCCTACATGCACTCAAATTTGCAAAGAGATCAAGACCGAGGGACTATAGTAATATCCACAAGGAAGCAGAGACCAAGAGGGAGCATGCAAAACAATAAAAAGATAAGTACTGATATAAGGATGAAAACATCATTGATAAGACATGATATTTAGGGCATCATGATTGTTTCATAAATTGTGAACATAAGACTACATGATTGGCTAGATAGAGGGCTTCATGCTTACCTCATGAGATATGAACACGAGGTTGTATATTTCTTTCATAAAATGATTTTTTTGGACTGATATGAGACTGATATAGGGCTGCATATCAGTACATAATATTATAATGGGTTATGATAAATCAATTAGCCTATATATGTACATAACTAGGTAACTCTTTATCATTATATTGAGAGTATTTCATGTGATTAAAATTCATGAGTATGAAATGGTTCTACCATTCAAATAATTTGTCTTGCAGGGAAAATTAATATGCCCTTACCTGCAAGTAAAGAAGGACATGAATGTGGAATCATTCCAATGGTTGAGTTCGAAAGAGAACAATTTGAGAGGTTCCTATGTCTCTTGGGAAGCATACAAAATAGATGGCTTAATTCTATTCTGATAGATGTGAAGAATCCTGAAGATATTATATCTTATTTAGATTCATGTGTCAAATAAAGAGCTTCATATATAGATGGGAATAAGTCTTCATGATGGAGGATCCAGATTATGATTCTCACATTTACATCATGAGAGGGAGTTGATAGTCTTGCTAGCTCCTGAAGAACCAGTGTAACTGGTTGATGTACCTCATGTAAAAAGGAGATATGCACGATTCTTAGATTTAGAAGGAAGTTGAGAACTGTATTCAAGAATCTTGTTATGATTCTTATGATTAGTGGTGTGGCAGTCACCAGAAAAATATTTTACTCAGTTAAGGAAAAATGTGAAGTAAAAGAGCCTAAAGAGTTTCAGGATGATGGACTTAAAATCCATGGCCACGCATATGAAGGTAAATATGAAATTTTATAATTCTTATTCCATATTTGGAGGATATCAAGTCAGTTGAGATGTATTTGGTTAGTCACATGTCCCAGGATCTATTATATTCTTTGTAGTTTGTACATAGACATGTACAAAGCATGTGTTGTGGTACCTACTTGGTACAAGTGTATGTGGACACATATATGTCTTGATCAATGAAATAGAATTTTAAAGATATATGAAATCTGACTAATATAGTGATCGAGGGAGATCACATGTGCTGCTCTACTAGATATAGCATGTTGAAAAGCAATAAAGATTTTGAGGGTTCTAGTCAATTATATTCGAGACATGGTACATATCCATAGATGAGCAACATTGCCAACATTCTTATTAAGCCTCTCTCCGGGACAAGCTTGGTATAGTACATAAGAACTCCTCTAGTTGAAGAGGGAGTATTGATGTGTCTTCATAGGAAAAAACAGATAAAGTCCCCACCAACTAGTCATTGTACATGACTTAGGCAGCCACAGGTTGTGATAGCTTCTGGAGATAATCCACATGAGAAGAGACATGGTCAAAAGTCTCGGAGACTATTTATAGTATGTATTGTTAAAGAATAGTTAAAACCTCTCAGAGAGGTAGTTGGGGTGTTGCAAATATAAAGAGAAGGATCATTGAGAAAGTGATCATGACTTGAAGAACATCACAGAGAATGACATGCTCACAAAGAACTTCTCCAGATAACAGAAGATTCAAGAAGTCAACAAACATTGAAGAATGAAAGAAAATTTAAGTCTTTCTTTCTGCAGGTTATTACACATTTATTGTATAATGTTGTATGTGATGGGTTTAAAAATCCATGGTTTCTAGTTTAGAGAAACTTTTTTCTTGATTGGATCTAGATGATGCTACTTTGTGTAAGTAGCTGGTTGGTCTTTGAGCATACCTATTGTATTTTATGCTTACTACTAAGCATATGTTTGAATACCTTTGAGGTACATTAAAATATGATCTTTATTGTACTAGTACTACATAGTGAGGGGTAGTGTAGCTTGGGAAGCTACCTGCTAGGGTGAAAAACTTGATCATACAGTGATTAGGTGTTAATAGTCAAGATTTCTCGAAAACTCTATATGTGTTTTATGATAAAACACATTCGAGATGAAGTTTTACTTCATTGAAGTCATGGTCATGAGTTCCAGTACATAGGTAATGATGAGCAGATTGCAAATTTGTGACGAAGTTTAAACACTTACGAGATAATCTTGGTATGGCAGAGAATGTCTCCCTCGCTAAGAGGGAGTGTTGATATTACACCATCAAGAGTCATTCTCCAGTCTTGTGAGTAATATCAAGACAATAGACTTATGAGTAATATCAAGTCCTACAAATATCCTCATATGACTGAGGTGGTGATGTTTTAAAGCTTGTGAGTAATATCAAGCTGAGTCTTGTGAGTAATATCAAGACAGTAGACTTGTGAGTAATATCAAGTTCTGTTGGGCATAGGGATAGTAGGGCAAAATTCATCCATAATTCTGCCTAAGTATGGAGAAGAACATAAAGGCAAAGAGGAAGGAGCTATGAATAAGGAAGCAACATAAAGGAGAAGGGGAATGATGTTGCGACAGACGAAGTACAATATAAGAAGAATAAGAGGAGAATGCACTGGAAGAGGAAGCTACACGAGACAAGTAAGCCGCGACAGAAGGATAGAATGTGACACGAGATGGTATGCCATAATGTTAACAGAAGAAGGCGTGCAAATAGCATAACAGCTAGAAAGTGACAATAAGGAATAATGCTGAGAAAGCGACAGGCCTCAATGAGTGTGGGCATGAGCTCGACTGGAGCTGACGGAAACCACACATGTGAAGGCATCTTTGTAAGTCAGGACGGTAATGCCTCCCATTATGTGTTGCTAGAATAGGAAAGATATCCTGTTGGCTAGTTATAGTAAGTCGACTAAGATAGTGACAGAAAAGAAGTCTGTAATAAGTATGTATAGAGTCTGTATCGATTCAGTATTGAGTTTGTATCAAGTATGCATGGGATCTATATTGAGTATGTAAGAAGGCTATAAAAGAAGGAACCCAAGATGTATGTGGGTTAGCTTCTATATTCTACATTAGACTCTTGGTAGATGCTTGAGCTAGACCTGAAGTAGATATCAGTGGAAAGACATTGAAGGATTAGTATCTCAAGCTAGACTCAATAGATGTTCCTTGTTAATGGCTCTGTCTCATTATGTGCATCAGAGTAAAGGATATGCAGATGAGTGCACAAACTAGTAGGGAAGGTTGAGTTGATCCAGGATGTGTGTGGATCACTAGTAGAAGTAGAGTAAAAAGAGAAAAGAGAGAAGATTAGAGAGCATGAGAGGGAGGAAGAGTCTATAAAGTTAGAGAAGAAGATCTTGAGCAGAGTCTGCAGCTTAGTGGGAAGACAAAAGGTGCATCTATTTCCTCATGCCAGATGAAGAGCACCTTGTGGTTTTTGACTTTATGGGTTTCCACGTTATATTCTGTGTATATGTGTGAATGTTGAAAGTATCTTAGATATATGTGTGATTATTATAATGAATGATTGTCTGTAGCTTTGCTTATAAATGAATAGATGTATGATGGTTGTGTTGCATTACTGGATATGATTATACTGCATGTCTACTGTTTATTTACGAAAGTGGCAAAAACAGAGGTTGGGTCATAGTATAGCTATTAAAGCACAATAACCATAAGTAATCCACCATGAACTTCATTGGAAGACTTGGCGTAGAGCCAAGGTACTAAAACACCCTCCCACCCAACTGCAGAAACACAGTTCTAGAAATTACCCATCAAGAGAGATATCTCGGGTGAGATCGCATCTGCATTGCAACTCCTATGGGCTGAGCTCTGCTCTGTCGAGCCGATATCTCGGGCTTTGTTGTGATGGGCAGAAGGGATTGAACCTAGTTCGGGATCCCTGAAGAAAGGGATAGAGAGAGACAATAAAGCCAACAAATGGTTCCGTTGCTAGGACCCTGAATCTTTTTGGTGAGGGATATGTTGTGGAAACCCATGAAACCAGACATCCAATATTGGGTGGAACCCAAAGATTTAGAGTTCGCACAAAAATAAAGTGAAGGATCTCGGTGGAACCCAACAAAGTGGTTGGGTCTGTACATTTATTGAAACACTCATGATGTTTTTTTTTTTTTGAGTTTCCCATTGTGTTGCATGAATGGTTTTCTAAGTTAGCAACCCAACAAAGAAATTTCCGAGGAGAATTGAGAGAGTGGAGTCCTAAGTTGATTGAACGACTGAAAAGAGTAGAAAACCTTGTGTTGAGGGTTCTGGATTTTTGGGTATATAGTATCTTAGAAGGATACATCACTAAGTTTGTTGTTGACACTATAACCTCATATAGTGAGGTGGAGCAATTTTTTTTTCAAGGACCATGCAGTAGATACCTCTTATCTTTAAAAACGTGGATAAAAATGGTTGTATGTGAGACAAGCATTCTACGAATGTAACAAGACTGTATAAAATAGAGTGGCTATGTCTTAGAAGAACCCTACAGTGAGATATTCCCAGGACATAGTGGAACTGAATTAGAGTCAGGATTTTTAAGAAGGAGAAGAAGATTCAGGTCATGTAAGCGAATAAAAACTCCATTATGGAGAGGGAGTTGCATCACAGATCAAGAATAAGAAGGCTACGAGCTTGCAACATACGTGGATGAAGGATCTTGTGATGAAGAAGAAGAATATCAGTCGATCACTGAAGGAGACGAAGAATTAGAAGAGTCGACCAAAGCCCCAGGACGAGAATGTGCTTACAACTCACCTACAACATCAAAATCTTCACTAGAGGTAAGATCGAGAGACTTATCTCGAAGTAATTCTATAAATACGAGTAATACTAACAATATAAATAACGGACAAGAAAGTATGACTAGCCAAAATTTTGTTTTGACTGTACCAGAAGCAAATACAATGGTTGGAGCTGACATTAAGTTACCAATATTCATTGGAAATGGGTTGGAAGACCCAAAACAACACTAGCTCCTTTGTGAAGCTGTCTGGACTGTACCACAGATCCAAGATGAGAATATCAAGAAAGCATAGATGATCATGAATCTCCGAGGTAGTGCGCTTGATTGCATATGAAATTTTCCATGGTACTAGTAGGAGTTGTTCCGAAAACACTAAATGAGATTCGAGTGGGTTTGATCGATGAATTCAGAAAGCCAAAGTCTAGATCATAGTGCATCACAAAAATCAAAGAGATTAAGGAGCTACCAACAGAATTTGTTTGGGAATTTGACCAAAGATTTAAGACATTGATCGCCAAAGTGAGATTCGAAATGTCGGATGTGCAACATAAGGAATGGTTTATCGCCGCCCTATTACCACATATACGGACATAAAATTGTGTTGCAGATAGAGGCTCTGGAGATAAAAATGAAATTAGAAGCCTAGTCCATTAGAGATACTAGCTTGGGAATGATGCAAATTTAGTCACAGTTGGCCAATCTTACGGTGCACCTCGAAGACATTAAGAGAGGAAAGGAAGTTTAAGAATAACTATGGTGTACAAGATGCAGAACAGACGGACACCATAAAGACAATTTCCTGGCACTCATGAACTATGTCACAACAGGTGCGCCAAACCCGTTAAACACCTAAGGAATGCCTTGGTGTAGAATATGCCAGACTAGGGGCCACAAGTACAAAGAATTCCTGTACTTACAGAAGATTGTAATCACACCAGCTAGTATATATTGTAAATTTTGTAGATCAGTGGGTCATGATGAAAAAGACTGCAGATCATTTTAGCTACTGCACGAAAAGATGATGGATACTTGCTTAATGAAAAATGATGAGCAAATGCAAGCTGAATGAGCACAACCTCAATATCAGCCTACGTAATATCAACAACCAAAATACCCTCAACCACAATACCAACATAATCAATATCCTCAACAACAAAAATATCCTCCGCAAAGGGGGGGGGTGGAAACTTTAGAGGCCGAGGACAACAACAAGGAAGAAGATTTGGTTAAGGAAGAGGCCAAGTCATATGTTATAATTGTGGCCATCTAAGACATTTTTCCAGAGATTGTCAAAGTCCTGTGAAAAATTGTATATATTTTAAATAATTTGATCACACTATCGAATAGTGTCTACAACTCATTGAGAAATGACAGGCTAGAGCTGTCGTAAACCCCAACCTAGTGCAGAATCAGAATCCTAACCCCAATTAGAATATTTAGATGATTTATGCTGAACCAAGATATCCTAATCACATTGTTGTAGTTACGAGAGGCGGTCCTACGATAAGAGCAGACCAATATATACAACAAGGACAACCGCAGGTGAGACCCACAACACAAAATAAAGCTATGCTAGATGTCCAACAGGAGAAATACGTCTTCTTAGAGGTGCAACCATAATTTGTTGATGCCAATCAACCGTTGACATATGGATAAGTCAAGACCATGCTCGAACGATTTGAACAACTAATCAAGAAGCCACCATTGAAAAAGGTTAGTAAGCTTAAATAATTTTCAAAAGTTTTTTAGCACTAATAAATGATAAAGATGTTGTCGCAGAATTGAAAACACTAATAGAAGAAACCCCAGAAGACCCGGGACCTGAAAAAAGAGTTAATCACATCGGGAAAAAACTGAAGACATGCCGAGAATTGTGAATGACTACGCAGATAGGCGAGTATGATATGGATTATATCATATTAGATTGGGCTAGAATGTCAACATATTGATAAGAAAAACATGGGAGAGCATGAATAAGCCACGTCTGGATTGTTCCCCTATTCAACTAAGGCTTTTGAACCAGTCGAAGGTTCTACCAATTGGTAGACTAATGCAAGTTCCTGTAGAAATCGAAGGCTTAAGAACATATGTCGACTTTGAAGTTATTAACATTGTTGATGACACAAACCCATATCTTTCACTCCTAGGAATCGATTGGAAAATAGACAACCAAACCATTATAAACTTCAAGAAAATGATCTTATCATTCGAAGATTCTAAAATAAGAGTGGTTGTGCCAATTGATCTGCTCGAAGGACAGAGACATGTTGAGCCTGTGCATAGTGAATGGAAAGGAAATTATTTAGATTAGTTGTATAATGTCTTCAAAATAAGACTATATCAATCCAACAATTGATGGGAAACTGAGTTGGCAGATTGTAAGTTCATGTACGTCCGACTCAGGTGATGCCCTTGAAAATTTTCATAATAGGCTACATGAAGTCTCCATGAGAAGATGTGCAAGAATCACAAGAGCTGTCCATAGGGTAGGAGTTGAAGCAAGTGCACTGCCTACATATGAATGATTATCTAACACTGCATCTTTTCTGGTAGAATTTGAAGAAAAAGTCATAGAATCACATCGATTGTCCACTTTGGACTATGTACTGAAAGCTACACCCGCTAGATGGTGGGGTATGCACAAATAGTCTATCTTCGAATGGCCATAGTGTAAAATATTAATGGAGATCATATTTGGGGAAGAGATCAGTTTCCCTAATCATAAATATATAGGACTGACAGATCTTGGGGAACATATTGAGCATTGTTGTAGGAATTGGAAAGAACATCCATGACAAGAATGGGTTCATCGATTCACCCACACTTTGGAAATGGTACCAAGAATTTGGTACACATCAGTAGAGATACGACGATGAACTGTCGAATGTGAAAGCTTAACTCTAAGCTTCACCCAGAAATTCGAGTTCATAAGTGAACATCCGACATTCGATGTTGCATTATAGGTAATAAAGGAAAAGATCTTCGAAGAAATACCGGTTGCAAACACAAATTTCCATCAATGCAACATGACTATACACAACTAGATTGAGTGCTATAATATCACAGGAGATATAGATGATGATGACCCACATGAGATAGATATACCCGAGTTAAAAGGTATACGTATAGTAGAAGGAGTTGGTATCTCCACTGACCAGGTTTTGAAACCTATCAAGATTAAAATAATAAATATCGGGTCGTTTGAAAACCCAAAATTTGCTAATATTGGAGATTACTGGGCCGAAGTGACTATGGGAAAGATCACCGACTTACTACATGAATTTTAGGATCTATTCCCTATGATTTTTTTCGAAATGAAAGGAATAGCTGGGGACCTTGGCGAAATGAAGATACCCTTGAGGCCTGATGCAAAACTGGTCAAACAATGACCATACAGATTAAACCTGTGTTACAAAGAGAAAGTTAAAGCTGAACTTGACCGAATGCTAGAAGCAGGTGTAATAGAACTAGTTGAAGAATCGGAATGGATCAGCCCAATCGTATTACAAGACAAGAAAACTTTAGGGGAAGTGAGATTTTGTGTTGATCTCAGGAAATTAAATGATTCTTGTTTGCATGATCCATTCCCGACTCCATTCACAAATGAAGTACTGGAGAACATTGGAGGACAAGAAATGTATTCATTTACCGATGGATTCTCGGGCTACCATCAGATTAGAATTGCAAAAGAGGATCAATACAAGACTACCTTTGTGATGGAGTGGGCATGCTACTAATACACAGTAATTCCATTTGGATTCAAGAATGCGCCCGCAATATTTTATAGAATTGTAGTTGCTACATTTAAATATTTTATACACAAATTTATTGAAGTCTACTTTGACAATTGGACAGTATTTGGTATTATAAAAGATCACATAGAAAGTCTTATAATGATGCTGGAATGATGCCGGCAGCACCAAATTGCCCTCAATTTGAGGAAGTGTATATTTTGTGCACCTTTTGGGGATATGTTAGGCCACATCATTTGTCATGACGAAATTCTGGTTGATCCAACTAAAATCGCCATTATCCTTGACTTACCACCACCTACCATAGTTAAACAGTTAAGAGCCACACTAGGACATATGGGATACTACAAATTTTTTATTAAAGGGTATGCACAAGTGGCTGCCCCGATGGATAAATTGAAAAAAGACACTAAATTTCATTGGACAGATGAATTCCAAGAAATCACGGATAAGCTCAAAATCAAGATGGATACTACACCTATACTTGTATTTCCAGATTGGAAAAAATAATTTCATGTCCATGTCGATGCATCCTCTATTGCGCTTGGAGTGGTATTGATGCAACCAAGGGAAGGAGAGATTGATCACCCCATTGCTTTTGCTAGCAAGAAGTTATCCACTGTAGAGAATAATTACACTACAACAGAGAGGGAGGGACTTGCGATGGTTTACGGTTTGCAAAAATATAGACATTACTTGCTGGGTAGACATTTAAAAATATACATTGACCACTCTGCACTAAAATATTTTGTTAATAATCCAGTATTGGGGGGGGAAGATCTATCGGTGGCTTCTCCTCTTCCAGAATATTGACTTTGAGATAATTGTCAAATCAGGCCGATTGAAGTTGGGACCATACCACCTATCAAGAATTGAGAGTGGAGAAGAACCTACTAGTATGAAGATAATATTCTTGGTGCACAACTATTTTTGATAACTACCTTTGATGATCAATATGAAGATATCATATAGTTCCTCACTACGGGTTTTGTGCCAGCCAAATTCACAAAAACACAGAAGAAACAATTAGTTACGTGAGCCACAGATTTCCAATTAATTGCTAGCCACTTGTATAAACTGGGCCCTGATGAGATACTTAGACGTTGTGTATTGGAACATGAGTGATCTATGGTTTAGAGTGAAGCACATGCTGGTTTCGTAGGAGGACACTATGCCAGAAAAACAACTATGTGTAATATATTACAGGAAGGGTTATGGTGGGATACTGTCGCAGTTATGATATTTGTCAAAGAATAAGAAAACCATCCAAAAGAGATGAAATTCCATTAGTACCACAAATAACATTACAAGAATTTGATAAATGGGCTGTTGACCTCATGGGACCTATTATCCCAGTAGGGAAACACACAAGGTCAAGGAATATTATCACTGCAATTGACTACCTAACTAGATGGGCAGAAACTGCGTTAGTAAAGGATTGCACTACTACGACAATGACATAGTTATTATTTGAAAATGTTATAACAAGGTTAGGGTGCCCAAAAATATTGATTAGAAATCAAGGTACACATTTTGTTAATCAATTGATTGAAGAACTAACTGATGAATTTCAAATACAACATAGAAGAACAACTCCATATCACCCACAGGCCAATGGAGTAGTCGAAGCATTTAACAAGATTCTGGAAAACATGTGAACCAAATTATGCAATACATGATGGGATCATTGGGATCAGAATATTTATGCAGTACTATGGGCATATCGTAGAACATGCAAAAAGTTAACAGGTCAAACACCATTCAAGTTAGTGTATGGACAAGAAGCTGTCATGCCTATGGAGTATATTGTACCGATTTTAAGGTTGGCGACGCTCACGGAAATGACATATGTTGACTCTGTCAAAGAAATATTACTTCAGCTAATCCATTTGGAAGAAGAATTCTTCATTGTAGGATTTAACCAAAATGTAGAAAAATAAAGACAAAAGGTATGGCATGATAGACACATTAAGAACAAGCAATTTTCAGTTGGAGGCCTTGTTCTTATGTATGACAAAAAATTTTTCAAGCAACTAGGCGAGCTAAAGACACATTGGCTTGAACCATATGTGGTTAAGGAAATCACTGATGGAGGAGAAGTGAAGTTCGAAAAATTAGATGACACAGAAGTTAGAGGGCTCTTCAATGGGAGCCGATTGAATCCCTATTTTGATAAATGCGACTAGGATGCACAAAAAAAAATTGATGATGAGGAAGGATATGAGAAGAGAGAAGAAGTGCCTGTCGCAGGAAGCACGATGAGGGAAGTGTGACACTAAAACCAATGTGGTGTTGGCACATTTATTTCAAAGGATTGTTGATGTGACAATTTTCAATTATTAGATCTGCAGACACCAAGGGAATTCTAGGGTCACTTCCGGCATATGTATCATGACATCACAACAAAATTGGGAGGTGTAGCTGGCACCTCCACATAAGAACTCAGAGTGGTAACCCACGTGATGGTTCATGTTGTCATTATGCTACTCGATGATGGCATGTGTGAATATTTGATAGACTGACCATGGGAATGAACCATATACTATTGACTGATTTCCAATTACCGCCGGTATAATTCCACAATGAGTTTTGGTTGCAAGACACAAAATTAAAGAAGATTTGTGGATAAATATGGTTAGTAATAATTTTAGTGCTAATGGCCCCAGGGGCCCTGTGATTGGAGATGTAACATCTATGATGGGGGAGGGGAATGCTGCAGGATATGTTCCACCGCAGGTTGGGATGTGCTTTGAAAATAAGATAATTCCACGCCTCCCTGCAAAAATGTCTCGAACCATCTTAACAAGGATGGAAATAAGGAAACCTTCTGATATACATAAGAGCAACATTGTCTTAAAGGAGATGAGAACGAATGTATAATCAGTGGTAAGAATTCAAATACCAAAGGACATCCTATCGAATCCTCCAGACGATACCGTGGAATTAGTTTCCACAGTGCATAGTATCCATAATGTTCAGATAGTGGCAAACATAAAAAGAGGTCACTGTCATCAGCATGATCGCTATGAGCCACTAAAAACACAAAAGGCGGTGATGAGTTTAAGATAAAGTTGAACTCGCACACTCCAATGAACAGAGGTAAGATGACGATAGGATGGAAGACCTCACTAGCAATGAAGTAGAGAAAAACGCTGACCAGATGCTAGACTGAGCGACTGCTACAAGCTCTAAGGCTTATCTGGATGTTGCATACTAATTGAAGGATAATGCCAAGGAATATTTTGAAGGGAGGAAGGAAAAACATGGGATGAACTACCCCCTGAATTTCCACTGAAGCTAGAAATTCCAACAAGGAAAATCAATGATAATGGTAAGTCTTCCATTATGTCCATCCTAAAACTATTAAATAGTAACTACACTAGATAAATGAAAGTAGTATAAAAAGTTACAAGGAATTGAGTAACAAGCACAGAAGGAACATACATCCACCTTGTACATCAAAAGGTGCACTAGGTAGCAACATCAATAGAGAAAGTCATGCCGGAACATGCCAGTTCCGACTTGGTGGAGCAAATGTAGAAATTAGAGGAAAAGGTGCGCATAGAGACAAAGAAAGTAGTGAAAATCATGGAGGATTTTCAAAGAAAAATAAATTCAAGTCATGACATGGAGCAATAGATTCAAGTGGCTTAGGATGAGCCACATGTGAGTGTTGGGAGCCTGTTGGCCCTAGGGATAGTAGGGAAGAATTCATGCAAGATTATGCCTAAGTATGGAGAAGAAAATAAAGGAGAAGAGGAAGGATCTACGACTAAGGAAGAAACATAAAGGAGAAGGGGAAGGATGTTGCGATAGAGGAAGTAAAATAAAAGAAGAAGAAGAGGAGAAGGTGTTGGAAGAGGAAGATTCACCATACAAGTAAGCCATGGAAGAAGGATAGAATGTGACACGAGATGGTATGACAAAATATCAACAGAAGAAGGCATGAAAATAGCATAACGACTATAAATCGACGGTAAGGCATATAGCTGAGAAAGTGATAGGCCTTAAAGAGCGTGGGTATGAGCTTAGCTGGAGCCAACTGAAACCACATGCATGAAGTCATATTTGTAAGTCAGGATGATAGTGCCTCCCATTATGTGTTCCTAGAATAGGAAAGACAACATGTTGGATGGTTATAGTAAGTTGGCTAAGATAGTGACAGAAAATGAGTCTTTAATAAGTTTGTATAGAGTCTGTATCGAGTCAATATTGAGTTTGTATCAAGTACGTATGGGATCTGTATAGAGTATGTAAGAAGGCTATAAAATAAGGAACCCAAGATGTATGTGGGTTAGCTTATAGATTCTAGCACTAGTACACGTGAATTTTTTTCCCGCAGAAAATCGTTGCTATAGAAACACTTTTCTGTCGCTCTAGCGACGAATAAAAGACCAAAATTTTGTCTCATAATTATTGTCGCATTAGCTACACTTCGAATATTCCGTCAGTATAGCAAAGAAACATTGATGAAATGTGGTGATTGTGGCCTATGCTTCGAAAACCTATGGGAATCACTATAATGAAGTTTACGTGTCGCTATAGAAACATCTTTGAGGCACTATAGCGATGAAATATTGCAGCAAATTCATGTGCATAATTCATAATGCATCGCTAGAGTAACGTCTTGGAGTCGCTATAGTGATGAAGGATTATGGCAAATTTACATGCCTAAGTCATAATGCGTCGCTAGACCAACGTCTAGGAGTCACTATAGTGGCGGAGGTTTGTGGAATATTTATGCACCTAAGTCATAATGCATTGCTAGAGCGATGTCTTGTTGTCGCTATAGCGCCACATATTTGTCGAAATAGCAATGAAAATGCGTTGCTATAGGCACAAAAATAACAATGTCAAAGCATCGTTATAGTGATTATAGTTCGTGGAAAATTAGAAGCGAATAAGCACTGGTGTGTCCCTATAGTGATGTTACTGTGTCACTATATAAACACCAGTACGTCGATATACCGACATTTACTATGTATGTTTAAACAAATATATAGAATTCGTAGAAAATATTGTATTCAAATCTAGGGATACCTCTAGGCACTTACAATGATGTTGGTAGGAAATGAGTATTAAAGACTAAATGTCCTACCTAATACAACTTAACAAGTGCAATATTTCAACTCTATGTTATGCTACCTTGGAATATGAAGTTTGAACCATTCCCAGCCTAGAAGAAACGCCATTATCATGCTCAACAGTCTTGTCATACCTTGATTGTGATGGAATATGGAGAAATGATTGTGTTCTAATTGTGTAGTACACACTATATTTTCTTGTTTATCATAGCTATTCACAAATCCCAGAAAAAAAAAACTAATTAGAGAATTTATTATGTTATTGATACAATATTGTGATACAATTATACAAGTCAGATAACTATTCTACAATTTTTACACATTCAACATACAAGATTACTAAAAGCATTCACTATAGGACTAAGAGAATATTGATATAAAAAACAATGTTAATTCTTATAAACCTGTTGATCTAACAACATACCCATAAAATACTGGTCATTCAATGCCAAGAATAAGGCCCAATTGTCTAAAATAAAACAAGCATTCCTTCACAGTCATTACTCAAGCAACGTCACAATGGAAAATCCTGATAGAAAATATAACTCTATTAACATGACCATCAAAGATAAACTCAAAATGTGAGCATAGACAAACAACATAGAATACTAAGATTATCATAAAGAAAAGTAAGATGTTTTTGCAGAAAAGAGCTTGCATTTGAATTGATATAAGAAAATGGTTGTAGATCAGATAGAAGATTGATATAAACAATTACCCTTAATCATGTTGATATATAGATTATGCTCACGCAATGACCAAAAACAAGAAAAGTGTCGATACATGTAAAAATCAAGAATACCCTTTTCAAGAATTGCAAATACCTTCACTTGTAAATTTTCATTTTATGGGTCCTTCAAATGCTGAGTCCTATGTGTTATCACCCAATGATTTTCCTATGGTTGTGGTAGGAGATCAATGGGCTAACCATTTCAACCAATATTTAACATGTATTCTAGCCTATACAGTCAGAGAGGGCCCTCTCAGTGTCATAAAGATCATTCACATACACATATAGCTTTAAGCAAGCGATCAGAAGGCTAGATATCTGATAGGAACATAATGTTTGTAATTTAAAGATTGTAAGAAAGACAAACAGAAAGTACCATTGGGAAATGGAGTCACAACCTTAAACATTCAAGGGATTATAGCAATAATGAGTGGTGATTATCCTTTGTAGTCTAAGGCAACATGGGTGTTATGTTCAGTCAAATAACTTGATATGATGACAGATTGAAATGAGAAAATCCTAGTGAAACAAGAGGCACCTATCTATGGATGAATCTCTTGGAACAACTTTAACAGAAACAACAATAGTGGATAATAACTGAAACAAAGCACCTAGCAGATGATTAATTCTATCACAACCATTATAGACATATAACAAACATAATTTCTGATGAAAGGATCATTTAAAAGAGAATGAATTCCTTGCATACAACCTAGAAATGTATTAGCAGAATACACATGCACGAAAAATGTGAAGTACAGGAAACAAAGACTGAACATTGAACAACTTGACAGATCTTAGAAATTTAGAAAAAAACTTTTCATTAATACTTCCAAGAAATTTTACATAGCTACAAAACTAAGCACATAAGGTTTCAAAATGAATGCTGAACCCTTTAATCCTCCCTCGAGGATACATTTATAATGTAATTCCCCCCCGAGATGAATCTTGAAACAAGGCACCAAAATATGTTATAGTGTGGGAATCAAACCCGAATAATCATTCTAAATCCTAACAAATTTGACGTGGAATATTTTCCACGATTTTAACACAAATCAAGAAAACACATAATGACGCACATGATCGATCAAAACATGAAACATAGCATATGGGACTCAGGATTGCTTGTTGAAAACGACGGTTCAGATCACCTCCAATGGTCCTATGATGTCTCAACCTTGCATTTCTCCTCAACTGCAGAGGGGGAGGAGCCTTTCTTTATTGCAAACCGTTGTTCTTATAAATTTTCCCTTTAATCCTCGCCATCCTCTGGCATGTAGTATGTACTTGGACCTTCCGAAATTCTCGACCGCTTTCCATTGATCAAATGTCAGTAAATCCAGCATGAACACCTCCTTTTCCAACACACGTAGCTCCACATGATCCCTGCATGAAAAATCTGACAATTTTGTGCATGTGGCTCTAAAAATGAACACCAACTCAAAGTCATCTGCTAATTTGTTGATGATTGTTTTTCCTGCTAGGGACTGCTACATATCTGCGAATTTGGAGTGGCTAACTTGCATCGAATTGGCCCGTCAAGATATTCTTTTTGTGACAACATGCAACCCTTTTCTTCCTAGAAGAATGGAAGCCCCATATTAACCAATGGATTAAACATTTCTATGAAAGATTTGACTTCATGTGCCATAATACAAATTTTAGCTTCAATGGTATCTAAATGGTGGTGTTAATTTACTACCTTCCGAGCCCAAGTGATGATAGAAATCCTGTCTGTTATGCTGGTTGTTCTGATTCCTTCCTCTATCAACCCATTGAGAAAGTCTATGGCATTTATGACATAATCAATAGGCTTTTTATTTAAATTTTCTCTTACTGCTGTAACACTTTGCTTGGCTAGTTGTATAGCTCTTTCCTTGTCCAATATGTAATACAAGTAGGGACTCAACTTGGTAGCTTCTGATATGAGTGCATCCCATATGAAATTCTTAGCCCCTTCCACATGAAATTTTCCTGTAATCTACTTTACCAATTTCTCATTTTTACCTGGCAATTCTGCACACATTGCTTCCTAGCTTTTCCTTTCACGTTCTCTCTCCATCACCAAGCCCTCCAGATTCGTGTTTTGGTTCTTCAAACCTGTTAGTTCCAATTCTTTTAGATTTGTGTCAGGGATTGAATGATGGAGAATTCACCAAGTTCAGTGATAGGGGGGATGACTCCCTTTTCAAGTTATTTCTCTTTCTCTTGTAACTCCCTCTCTTTCTCTTGTAACTTGTTCTCCAACTCATCTGATTTGGATTTGAGAGCTTTCTCACTTTCCAATATAAGAGACATATCCCTTTGCCATTGCTTCTCTTTCTTTATAAATTTAAATAGTTAGGCGTGACAATATGTTAGCTTACCATTCAAGCTTTCTTTTTCCTTTTCAAGCTCTGATAGTTCTGAAGTTTGGATAAGCTGAGTAGCTGGAATCTTCAGATTTTTCTTCAGTAGTTGAATGGTATTCTCTTTTTCATTCAACAAATTTTGTATACCAAACCCTTTGTGAGCCTAGTTGTCATCAAGCAACAACTCTGTCTGCAGCTTCTTGATCTGAGCTTGGCGAGCCCCCTTCTCCACCTTATCCTGTCTAAGTTGATTTTCAACCTTGATCTTGCTAGACTGCAGCCTAGATATTTTGAGAGTTGACTTCAGAAAATTAGTATAGATAATGTCACTTGCTTTCTTATGTAAGTGAATCATATATGGTACATGGATATCATCCAGGTTTAATCTCATTTGTGCTACTCTATTCTTAGAGGCTATGGCCAAATTTAAATTATTTTGTTTATGATATTTGACAGAAACCAGAGATGCTTCCTTACCGCAAGCCTTTCTCACATCTACATACAACTTAAGAGACTCATTCATGGTGGTGTCTTTACTTTCTTTGTATTTGTGCAATAGTTCAGTCTTGGATCTATATCTATCTGTTTAGCCTTCAGGTGTCTAGGAAAATTCATATTCTTGAACCTCAAAGGCTAGACCCTTGACCATTACATGTTTCTTCTTGCCTTTACCACATGTTGCATGTACCAGTTGTCCCGCCTCTTCTACTTTCTGCTTCTTTAGGGTTCTGGTAGTGTCTTCCTCTTCTGTGTCCTTGGCATCGGAGAAGTCTCTTTTGTTAGTATGCTTAGAGAAACTAGCGAAGGTGTGATATTTTCTGCTGCTGGGACCAGGCTTGAAGTGCCAGGTTGAGGTGAGTTATTTTCCTAATTTGAAGAAGTAGAACCTCCTTCCATATTATCATTTCCCTGATTCCCCTGGGTGTAGTCTAGCCAATTGGCAGCCTCGGGCATACCTTCCACCTTAAAGTGCTCAAAGGGCTTCTTTTTATTTACCCGTCTTCTGATGGAGATGATGTGATGGGGATCATAATTGATGGTGGGTTTAGTTGGGAACACCATCTATCTTAGCAAACTTTATATCAGTGGAAGAGCAACCTTGTTTTTAATGATAAATGGGCCTATGGCTCAAGGGAATATGATCTCTGAAGACTTCCTGAAATTCAGAAAGTGATCATTTTCTACTTTTAGAATTTTTCTGATAAATTCCAATGCAAACACCCTGGAAGTAAAAAAGGCAGGCATTATATAGGGCTGGTGGACAAACCCGTATAGCATTATTACTGTTCCTTGCTCTGACAAGAATCGGTCTCTGATTCTTTTATTAGGAGAGAATTGCAAAATCTCTTTCATTTGAGGTAATACTCTGGGTAACTTCTTTTGGAAGAAAGAACTGTATATTTCTGACATCAGAAATTTCATGCACTTGCTATAGTCCCTATTCATCTCCTCTGTGATCAGCATCTCTAGGAGCTGTAGGTTTTCTTCGTTGAAAGACAAAAAAATCTTTAGCAAGTAGGTCTGAAATCTGAAAGTTCTTTTCTTGGGGAAGTATACTAGCTGAGAATGAATATTCTCAGCTAGGAACTCGTCAAACTTAAGACAAGAGAATTGTGCTGATTGACTAGACTCTTCTGAGTCAACCAAACAGGTGCTTAGGGTAAACAACGAGATCATTAGAGGGTTCATTGACGTACTTGTTTGTGTCCAACCCTAAAAACTGAATCATAAGGGTGATGTCACACTGTTTTTCCTCATTAAACTCGTTAACATCTATAGGGGAAGGGTAATTTTTCAGATGGGTGTCGGGTTCAAAACAATATTTAAAGAACGTCTTCCTCTTTTCCATAGTTGACTTAGTAAAGAACTGGGAAATTCCTTCTTCACTATATTCTTTGGATTTTTGACTGAACTCCATAGGAACTAATAAGGTATTTCTAACAACGAGGGGGCTGACCGGGCACATGATTTTTGAATTGGACACGTCCATGATTACCCTCTTGGAGGAGGAGTAACTAGTGCACACCAGTCGACGAACTCAGGGAAACTCAGGGTTTGGTCTGTGGAGAAATGGTGAAAATACGACCTGTAAATTCCATGCATATCTGTTCCCTGATCCTTAAGCAGTTTTAGTTTATTCTTAATAGTTTCTATGGGTCCATTTAACAAGATGGTGTTAAAGACCTTTGAATCTTTGTCCTCAAAGAGTTCCTTGATTTTCTCATATTCTAAGTTCAAAACTGCTAACTCCTCTACTTAAGCCATATTATATACTTGTTTAGTGTAGAAACGTGGCCTACCTGGTCTCTTGACAAGTATCTTAAAGGTTCCATCCAAGTTGGTTGCTTTTCGCACAATCCTGCTCTCGCTATCCAATGCACAGAATAATGTAAGTGACCTAAATTCATGTGCACACATTTTTTATATTATCCTTCTTTGATATACCTCCTGCACCTTTTTCAGTGGAAACAACCCTCCTCTGTTCATTATTCCGCCCTTAATCTTGACCCGTCGATCTTATGCCCTGTTTAAACCATCGGTCTTTATACTCTGTTGTACTGTCCCTATTATTCTCCTTACAACTTCACTCAACGAAATGAATCTCTGTCGTTGATCTTAACTAAGCTTTCATCGGGGCCATTGAATTACGCGCTTTTAACACACTCCCCTGATCCTGACTATTCCTTTGTTCCATGCACTTATCAACTGCGGGATTTACTACGATCGTAGATTAAAAACTAAGAGTGATTTGAGTCGTTGAAACTCACGGCCTCTACTTGATTCCACTCATTTGAGAGATTTGTTTCCCCATGCAATTTCTAGTAGTAGAATCCACCTCCGCTGTAGATCTAGATCCAACTTTGATCTTGGCCATCAAAACTTGGGCCTCCTACCAAATTTCGTTGATTTGAGAGGTGGATATCCATGTGCAATTTGTGGTACCGGAATTGATATTGGCCGTTGATCAAAAACATGCCCTAATATCCATCGTTGACGTTTCCGAGGTCTACCAAATTTCATTGATTTGAGAAGTGGATCTCCACGTACAAGTTGCGGCAGCAAAATTGATATCGGTCATGGATCTAGATCGAGCGTTGATCTTGGCCATTGAAACCTGTGGGTTCTACCAAATTCTGTGGACTTGGGGATTTTATTTATTCTCACATGTTTTTTGAGCGGAACTCTGGAGAACCATAGATCTTCTCTCTGCTTCTTATTCAATGGTTGATCCTCTCTATGCGTTAACTCCATTTCGTTGATCATAACATTGATTTCAACCCCACATCTTTCCCCAGTGAAATTGCTTGCAACTGTAAATCTCCATCGATGCCGATCTACACCGTCCATAGTTTCCAGAACATAACCTTTAAGTGAATTTTCATATTTACCTCCTCCATATGACCTGGCCTTAGGGTTTTTCCAATGTTTTCCTTATGATTGGAAATGAATAGATTCTTCAGAACCTTCTCAGCACTCCCTTAGGTCAGATAACATAGAAAACATTTTAACCTTACCCATCATTGTCACTGGATTATCTTTATGGAGGGGAATTCGCATAGATGTATGCATAAAAATCCCCTAAATTTAGCACAGGTGGTAACAACGACTCCAATTGGGGGTTCTATCCTCCCTGTGAGGTAGAAAAGAATCTCTTAGGCCAAGTTCTTGATCCATTGGGCCCTACTGTGCTCGAAAAATCCCAGCTTAATGCACACTTTGGCTTTGTTCCAAAGCTCATCGCCTCAAAATTTACTCTAGTGCCTTTTAACTTCAAATATGAAAAGAAAAGAAAATAAATTCAAATGATAACCCTTCCTGTGGACCTTACTGCCTTCACCTCAGGCTTCAAATCTACCAGAGATCTATCCACACATGCATTGTTAAACTAACACGGTATATACATTGACATGGAAGGTTGAACTGCCTTTAAATAAAGCAGTGTTTGAGGAGCCTCCCATTTACAGGAGCTCCTAATACTAGACCACCCTCCATCTCCTCCAGTATGTAGGAATTCTTCCCTCTGGAAGCTACAATTTTGTAGGGACCCTTCCATAGGTGATGTGGAGAACCTCTTGTAATAAACAATGAGAATGCATGATATAATAGAAATATTGGAGCACAAAAGATATTTTATTGATCACGAGCCACTTCGAGGGGGCAACCTCCTTTGAGCAAGCTCAATACAAAATAACTCTTCGATGCTTTCATTAGCCTCAACACATACTTATATACTAAGTCTAATCTAAACAACTATTACCCCCCATGAATGTGGGATAATGCAACATAATAATTAGACAACTTAACAACTATTACTTACTCCCCATGAATGTGGGATAATACAACATACTGATGGGACGACTTACAAAGCATATGCGTCTGATAAAATATACTAACAAAATAAAGAGGAGGGTTGACACGGGTTCTTAACATCCACTCCCTATTAAAAAAATATTTGTCCTCAAAGCTTTAGATGTGGAAACTGTTGCTGAATATGAAGGAGCAGTTCCAATGTAGCATCCTCTGGTTGCCTGTTGTGCCACTGAATTAAGACCTCTGTGATGGACCAAGAGCGAAGCTGACAAGTGCGCTTATTGAGGATGGCCTCCGGATCTAAAATGATGGATCCTTCATTATCCCGTTCTGGTAAAACAATTTGTTCTCTGATGTTGGTGCCAATCACTTGTTGAATGCAAGAAGAAGGAGGAAGTGCCAATTCATAAGCAACAGACCCAATCTTCTGAAGAACTGTATATGGACTAGAGATTTTTGGAGCAAGCATTTGATTCCCTTTGAGTTTCAAGGAGGATTGCTTGTAAGGCTGCAGATGAAGAAAAACCATGTCACCGACTTGAAAAGTGCGCTCAGAACGGTGCTGATCGGCTTGGTGTTTCATGCGGGTTCTGGCCATGTGAAGATTGTCCTGCAGAATGTGAAGAATTTGATGTCGGTTTCGAAGAACCAGGTCAACTTCCTGAACTGGTGAACTACTGGGGGTGTATGGAAGGAGTACTGGAGGTGTGTGACCATAAACTACTTCATATGGAGTCATTTGAGATGTAGTATGGTAGGAAGTATTGTACCACCATTCAATGAGAGGGAACCTCTTTGCCCACAGATGTTGTTCTTAGAGGTGAAACAACGAAGATAGGTTTCCCAATAGTTGTTGATGACTTCATTCGAACCATCTATTAGTGGGTGATAAACCGAACTCATATTCAGTTTGGTATCAGTAAGGAGAAAATAACTTGTGAAAGTTGCGTTGCGATCTGAGACAATGGAAGAAGGGATTCCATGAAGAAGGAATATCTTGTCCATGAAAATTTGTGCAATTGGGGAGGTGGTATATGGAGGGCTGAGAGCACAAAAATGATGATATTTGGAGAGCCGATCAACCACAACCAATATTACGGTCTTCCCTCCATATTTAGGGATCCCTTGAATGAAATCCATCGAAATATATGTCCAAATCCTTGTAGGGATGGGCAAATGTTCGAGCAATCTGGAAAGGAGTGTAGTTTCACCTTGGTGGCATTGACAAGGAGCACATTCGGAAACCATATGTTGAATTTCTCGTTGCATTCCCTTCCAAAAGAAGTGACATCATGCCCTCTCATATGTTTTCATGAACCTAGAGGGCCCTACCGATGGAGAAGCATGGAGTTCATAAAATATTGCATGTTTAATATCTGTGCTCTGGGGAAGCACCAGACGACCCTTGTATCTCAGAGAAGAGCCATCCCAAGAGAAATACGGTACCACAGAAGGGTTACTGGCCAACAAGTGGATGATTTTAGATAATGAGGAGTCATTGACATAGCCTTGCTGAACAGAGTGTAACCAAGTTGGAATAGGCATAGCAATAGCTGAAAGAGAGACAGGGGCAACAAATGTGCGAGAAAGAGTATCCACCACAAGATTATCCTTAGCCTTCTTGTAATTGATCTCATAGTCATAACCCTTGAGTTTGCTAACCCATTTCCGTTGTGTTGGGAATGAGATTCGTTGTTCCAGAAAATATTTCAGACTCTGGTGATTAGTCTTGATGCAGCAAGGATTCCCTAAGAGGTATGGCCACCACTTCTGTATTGCGTGCAAAATAGTCATCATTTCCTTCTCATATGTGGAGGTGGATAAATGCTTTCCACAAAGGGATTTACTGGTGAATGCCATGGGATGTTCATCTTGAAAGAGGACAACACCAAGTCCATTGTCGCAGGCATCACTCTCAAGAGTGAAGGGCTTGGAAAAATCAGGCATCTGAAGGGTGCATCGGAATGAAAGATCCAAGGGAGGTTGCATCTGAATGAAATGGAGCTTAGTGATGACACCATGTGAATTCTTCTTAAGAATCGTTTCCATGCAATGTGAACTAATGATGCTGAGAGACCCTGGTTGTAAGCCATTGAATGTGTGTTTTTTCCCATTGACTAAAAAATGCATCCACAGTTCAACAAAATCCCATAACATGGGTCCAAGTGTGCATAACCATCGAGTGCCCAAAATCACAGAACAACTTCCTAGGGGTATGGCAAACATGTTAGAGTGCAAGTTATAATCTCCAATAGAGATACACACACTGTGACACTTTCCTTTACAAGGTAAGGTGCTCCCATTGGAAACCATGACGTTAAAGTTGGAGAAAGGATGGACAAAACAATCAACTTGTTTAGCAATTTGAGGGTCAATAGGCGGCTACGGAATGTCGACCTGATCGTCTACTGGATCTTAAGCAGCGTCACAAATTTCAAGTGTACGCGGAGAAGCCACATCCAAGAAATAGGGCTTGTGTTCAGTACATTGATGTCCCCGAGTGAATTTATCATCACAATTATAACAAAGTCCTTTTTCCCTATGTTCCCGCATCTCAGCTTCAGGAAAATGCTTGATAGGAGTGGTTCTAGGAGTCAGAGGGATTGGATGTATTTGGGGAACCATATTTCTGAATGGAAAAAAAATGGATTTGGGGTGTTGCTGAGCCCTAATCTTGTCCTCCGCCAACTTAGCAAACCCTAGGATTTCCATCATTGTGTTGGGACAAAACATTGTAATGTCAGACTGGATTGTATCCTTAAGACCACTGATAAAACAAATCCTTTAGAATGCATCAGGAAATCCTTTTGGGTGCTTGACTAAGTTCTCAAATTTTGTCTGATACTCTCTCATAGTGCCAGTCTGGCGAAGTTTGGTGAGTGCTCCTGTGAATTCATCAAAACCACTAGGGCCAAATCGGTGCAAAAGGAGTTGGCAAAAATCTGTCCATTGGGGCTCTTCATGATCCTTGATGTATCGACAGAACCATTAAAGGGCTTCATGTTCCAAATGAAATGATGCAAGTGGGACTTTGGTGAAATCAAAAGTGTTATGCATATTCAAGTATTGTTCTGCCTTGTGTATCCATTCACTTGGATCATCACCATTGAAGCGAGGGAATTCAATCTTCGACCCACAAAAGTTGTTGGAAGCAGAAAACGTAGTGCCTACAGAAGACTTAGGCTGTTGCTGGTTGCTCAGGGCTGAATACTGAAGATGGAGGTCGAGAAATCTTTTATCCAGATCTTCGAGTTTGGTCTTGAGGGTGATAAGTTCTTCTTCCATTTGTCTATTTGCTCCTGCGTGGGTGACAACCATAAGCAAGTTTTTTTTTTTGAATCGAAAATGGGTGGAAAAACAAAAACAGAGCGGGTTTTAGAAAAGGAAAATTTTGAGTTGAGAAAAACGCAAGTGGGTAACTAGGTTGTGGACACTTTCTGAGGGACAAGCAAACAAAAAATGTGAATTTCAAAAGCGGGGTGAAAGAAGGAGATGGAATTTCGTGCTTCAAGAAGTGGACTTGGGATAGGGTCCTCAATGAATGAAATATGTAGAATGGAATGACAGGGGTTACAGTGAATTTTCAAGGGAAACAGAGATAAATCAAGGAATATATGGCTAAAAAATAGATTTTTTTTTCTCTGAAGAAATGATCTGTGGCGGTGCTAGAAAGCTATGCTTTCTCAACTTGAATTGGAGTAAATGATATGTGAAAATTCTGGAATTCTGTGTGTTATCAACTGTAAATAGATATGGACCCCATATATATTCGGTTTCCTAATGGTTTAAAGGTAGTCACTCGGCCACCAAGGCCGTCTTAGGCTTGAGTATTGGGGCAGTACCCCTCACTTCACGGTGCAGGTAAAATTGCTAACTGCTTGGAAAAAAACGACAGCTCTTTGGTTTTCCTCACGGATGGGAATCTATCAAACTGGTGGTGGTCGTTGCCCTTTTTGCTTAGCAGGTCCTCTCAATGGCCAGCTAGTTCGAGGTTCTTGTGGTACTCCTCACAATGAGTTTTAGGGCTATGCCCAAGTACTTCCCACAGTTAAGTGGATAGGGTTTATTCCCTGATATGAATGAAAAATACCGCAGCAAGAATAAGAACTATTGCAATAATCACATTGCCAGAAAAAATGTGGCAGAAATTCCACCCAATGCTCAAAAACCCGTCATTAGAGCTAGGGTTTTGAGATGAAAACTTTTAAAATGAGCATAACCATATATATATTGCTCAGAATCACTATTATAGCCTATTTCTGGAACTAGAACAACCACTTTGCTTCTACCCTCAAAATCGGAATAGAAATCTGGGCACCCGGTCAAAAGATTTTCGCTCTGCAATTTCTGCGGCCGTCACTGAAATTCTGAAAAATTCCTGATTTTAAATCCGTGATATCTCCACTTTTAGAACTCTAAATGAGATGATTTTTTTTTTGAAACTACGTATTTTTGAAAGAGGAATTCAGATATGCAACTTCTATTTCTTGAATATGCACAAAATGTTTCAAAAATGGATGTGAAAGTCGCCGCCCAATTTTGCCCCTTTTTTTTTCAAAAAGAATTTTTTTTTTCCACTTGTGCTAAGTAAAGTGCTTTGATACCAAATGTGGAGAACCTCCTGCAATAAACAATGAGAATGCACGATATAATATAAATATTGGAGCACAAAAGATATTTTATTGATCGCGGGCCACTTCAAGGGGGCAACCTCCTTTGAGCAAGCTTAGTACAAAATAACTCTTCGATGCTTTCATTAGCCTCAACACATAATTATATAATAAGTCTAATCTAAACAAATATTACCCCCCATGAATGTGGGATAACGCAACATAATAACTAGACAACTTAACAACTATTACTTACTCCCCATGAATGTGGGATAATACAACATACTGATGGGACGACTTACAAAGCATATGCGTTCGATAAAATATACTAACAAAATAAAGAGTAGGGTTGAAACAGGTTTTTAATAGGTGATCAAATTTCCCATGCTTTCTCTTCTCTTCATGGGGTGCATCCCATTGCAAAATTACATCCTCCATCTAAAAATCATCAAGATTTGTCCTCTTGTCAAAGATCTCTTTCATTTTATCCTGAAATTTCTGAGTTCTGCCAAAAAGCTGCTCTCTTTGCTCCTGTAGTTCAACTGGTTGGTACATCCTTCTTTGAGTCGGGTGGGTTTCAATATATTATTCCTGTGCTAATCTCATCACTATAAAACTTAGGGAAATAGGAAATATTACCTTAGAGACATAGACCAACTAAAAGGTTGAGGTTCCAATAGATTTCTTCACACTGATTCCGTCAGCCCACAAAGCATGGGTCAACTTTGTGTGCCAAGCTTTCTTGTTGTCTTTCAATAGCTTCTTGATGATACTCATTAGACTCTTGGGATTCTGCCAAACCCATTTCCCTGTGGGTAATAGAATGTGGAATTCCCCAACTGTATGTGATATTTGAAAAGAAATTCAACCATATTCTTTGACTTGAATGCAACATCATTGTTAGTGATCAACTTCCTGGGAACCCCAAACCTTGACAAGATGTGTTCCTCCAAAAACTGCATAAGTACTGTCTCAGTGGCCTGTCTGGTTGGGATGGCTTCAATCCATTTAGTGAAATAATCAGTGGCTATGAGGGCCCACTTTTGCTACCCTGAGGAAGATGGGTTTATTTCTCCAATGAAATTCAACCCCCGTTGTTGGAAAGGGGCCTCAACATGTATGTGATTAAGAGGCAATGGAAAGAGCTTCCTCCTCCCTTCAAAGATCTGACACTTATGGAAGGAAGCAATCTCCTTGTGGGTATCAGAAAATATTGTAGGCCAATAAAACCCTTCCCTCATGATATTTTTTATAGTGGTTTTCCAATAATGATGACCTCCACATTCCCCTGCATGAAATTATTCAATAAGGTTCTTTTCCTCCTGTTCATTCACATAGTTCAGTAGAAACCCTCCTGTCTCTTTCTAGTACAATTTCCCATTTAATATGCAAAACCTTGCTACTTTTGGCTTGAGGAATATGGCCCTTGTTCTGTCCATACTCTGTGGAGCTTGCAGATGCTACAACACGAAGATGATGTCAATATACTATGGGGATGACAGGAAATGTTCAATAACTTGTGGATCTGGTTGCTCCTTAGGGTTTCACTCCTTTGTTGACAATTTAACAATCATGCGTAGGCTGAGATCATCACAGTTATAATGTGCCATGAGTTTGGCTAGTCCTTGGCCTTTAATTAGGTTTGTGGGCTTAATCTCCAAGTCATATTCAATTATGATTGCTATCCTTTTTCCCCTTCTACCCTCAGGATCTAGTTGGGTTAGAATATCCTTCACCGCACTGGTGGGGACATCGAAAATAATGTGAGAATGTAGGATGTAAACTTGGAACTCATTCAAGGCCTGCACAAGAGCATAATCCTGCTTATCCAGGATGTTGTATTTTTGTGGGGAATTTCTCAATGTTTTGCTGTAGAAAGAAATGGGCTGCTCATTTCCCTCATGATTCTTCTGTAACAATAGCCATGCCACTATGTGTTTTGAAGAAAATGAGAATATGAGGAAATCATTGGAGAAATCAGGGCTTACCGGTACCAGTGATCCCAAAATAGCCATATTTATGTCTTCAAAGGACTGCTTTGCTTCAAGTGTCCACTTGATCTCCTTGTCCTTTTCAAGCATATTAGTTATATGCATTACGGTATTAACAAAAGCAACAACAAATCTTCTCAGAAAATTCACATTTCCTAGAAAGGACTGAACCTCAACCTTATTTCGAGGGATTTCAATTTTATGTATTGCCTCAACTCTATTTGGGTATATTTTGATGCCTTCCTAAGAAATTATGTGCCCAAGAAGCTTCCCTTCATTCATAGAAAAGTGTGGCTTCTTTGGATTTAAATAGATGCCGAACTTTCTACACTTTTTGAACATTCTCATTAGGTGTGCAACGTGTTCCTCATCAGACTTTGAAAAGACAATGATGTCGTCTAAATAGATGACCAAAATCTTGTCCTTTTCGTCAGTAAAAGCTATGTCCATGGCCCACTGGAAGGTTTCCCTAGCATCCATGAGTTCAAATGGTATTTTTGCATACATAAAAGTGCCGTAGGGTGTGGTGAAAGCTGTATTTTCTTGGTCTTCTAGGTGCACCATTATATGATTGTAGCCTGAGAAGTTGTCCAAGGTGGAGATACTTTGGGAGCCCACTAGAGTTTGCAAAATGTGGTCTATCGTAGGAAGAGGATAATGATCTTTTAAAGAAAATATGTTCATATTTATGAATTTAATGCATATCCTTATCTCTCCATTCTTCTTCCTCACCAGGACCAAGTTGGCCACACACCTTGCGAATCTAAGGGCCACAATGATTTTTGCGTCGAATAGTTTCTTTTTTTATTTTTCCACCAGGCCCTAGCAGCTTGGGGTTCATTCTCATTAGATTTTGTTTGAAAGGCTTCTCATCCTTTTTTATTGGTATAGTGTGCTGGATTATACTTGTGTCATAAGCCTTAAGAGCACTATAGATCCAAGCAAAAACATCTGAGTATTCCTTCATTAGTGAAATGTATTTATGTTTGGCCTCAGGTGAGAGTGATCTTGATATTTTGATGATTTTTGGATGATATTCTGTCCTAATATTAACATCTTCCACATCCTCATAACTTGGGACAAATTGAGGTTCCTTGGCAACATCATTTGGGTCAAAGAGATTTTCTAAAGGAACTAAACCCCTGGGGATAAAGTTACCTTTAAGCTGCATGATTTCGTTTCCATAAAGATTGTTTAGATATTTTTGATGCCCATTAGTCCCCTGCAACTGGGGCACAACAACTTCTTCAGTTTTTTTGCCCCAAGTGCACTCAGTAGGGACAACAATATCATCTCGTGGCATTTATTTGGGAATAACAACCTGGCTTCGCAGGGATTCCTGGGTGAGAGAAGACCCTTTTAGGAGCACATTATTTTCATCAATGGTGAAGCCATAAAATTCCCTAGTGAGAGTGAGGAAATTTTGAATCTGTTTTTCATCTTCAAAGACCTGCCAACTCTTAAACATTATCAGGGACAGAGGGCCTATTCCTGACTTCAACCTCATATTTTCTATTGGGGTGTATGGGAATCTTGAAAACAACTGCAGAAGTGGCGAAATAATTAGCTATACAATTCTGTAACTGGTGGCTCAGATTAAAATTGCATTCTTCAAAACATTCTATCATGTCTTAGGCATCATTTTTGTAGCTTCTCATCCTGGAATGTCTAGCCTGACACTCACCTTGCATTTGTTTAATTACCAGCTCGGAGTCCCCATGTATCCCACTCTCCTGACTTGGAAATATTTCAGGATTTGAATTGCTAACATCATAGCCTCATACTTTGCCTCATTATTTGTGAAATCGAAGGAAAGCTTGTAGGAATAATTGAAAGCTCTTCACCCTGGGGTTTCACCCAAACTCCAAGTCCCGCCCCTTCCCTGCATGCTGCCCCATCAAAAATCACATCCTACACTCCTTCCAACTCCTCCTAAGTGGGTACAAAGGTAGCATTTTGTGAACTGAAACTGTCTTTTTCTCCCTTTGTAAAGAAAATGGCTGATCCCATCTCAGTTTCCAACAAATAAATGGGTTGGTTGTTTGGCATCTCAGCATTGGTCACCATGTACGCTAATTTTTTCTCTCTGAAAATCATCCTCTGTACCCCAAATTCAAGGATGGTATCACATGAATTATCCATTTGAAGTGCGCCTTTGAGTTTGGCCGCCCAAGATCTTGATAACAACATTCCAAACTCTGGAGGGATGTCAGCCACAACCACGTCCATGACCAGGGTTTTGGCAGGGGTCTGGGCCAAAGAAATGACCAAATATTTGATCAGTCCTAGGCACTTTAATTTACTGGAATCAAAGGAAAAATGTATTTGTATGGTCTGTTCACTTCCAATCCCAGTTTATCCATGATCATCCTTGGCATCAGATTATGGGAGGCTCATGAATCAAGCATGGCATTGTGTAGGATGCCATTATGAATGTTTAGACTAACATAGAAGGGAGGAATGTCTTCATTAGAAGGCTCATCTACATGGGGTACAAACAGGATGATGGGGCTATCATCTTGAAGGTTCAGGGAATCTAATATTTCAGATATTTCTCCTGGAGGCTTTAACACAGTTGCGATCTTGGAATACTATTCCGAATTTTTTAATAATTCAGTAAGAGGGACAAAGATTTTGATCTTTGCAATTTCGACCTCTAAACTGAAAGAGGTTTGCCCATGATCTAAGCTCCATGGATTATATTCCTTCCTTTCCTTCTCTTTGTGTTCTTTTACATTCTTGGAGATATCCTTGGGGGGGTGTATCTTTTTTGGGTTTACTTGCAGAGGCTTTGTTTCCTACATCTTTATTTATCATAACAGGAACCTCTCTATTCCTTAGACCAATATGCCTCTATAGATCCATGACAACAAGATGATATCCTTTCTTAAACCCCTCTATTTCCTCAACACATAGCTTCCCCATTTCATGACATGAGTTATCATGCTCTTCTTTGGTAAAAAAGGTAGAGGGTGAGTCAGTGTCCACCTAATGGATTTCATCCTCAACTTGATTTTCATAATCCTGCTCTATATAATTCTCCTAAAATGAGGGTATGATAGGTTGATCAAGAGGGTTTCTCTGATATCTCTACCTGTTATGGAGGATTTGGGGCCTTCTAGCATTTTGTTTTTTATTCTGCTCCTCTTGATTTTCCCTGGGAGGAGGTTTATTATCCACATAGAGTCTCTCCATCAACTTTTCCATGGTTTTCATCATCATGTCCATCCTGGTCTCTTGTGAGTTAGAGGAAGAAGGCTGCTCGAGCTCTTTATCCTTCCTTCTATCTCCCTCCTCTCTCCTCTATTCTCCCTCATCCCTCTTCTTCTTCCTAGAAGCCGACAGGTTCACTTCTATTTCTATGGCATCATTCATCATATCCGCCAGGGAGGCTGATTTTATTTCAATCAACACCAAAGTAAATTCACTATCAAAGGCTTCAGTATATTGGAGTTGGGCAGAACTAGGGGGAGGTTTGAATCGGGAAAGGATGGAATTATATATCTTCATAAATCTGTCAGAAAACTCTTGGACAGATTCACTCTCCCTCCTCCTCATGGAATGGTATTGGGACAAATATAGCTTGGGGTTTTTCTTGCCTGCCCATTTGGCCTTGAAAGAATATTTAAAAGCTTGATAGTTAAGGACAGAGTTTTATGGAAGTTTTTTGAACCACTTTCTTTATTCTCCAACAAGAATTTTGGAAAACAGTCTAAATTTAACATCATCATGGTCTACTTCCTCTAAGTCTATCCAGTCTGAAAACAATCCCAAGAGTTCTTCAGCTGAATACCCCCTTTCTCCATTAAATTGTTTGGGCCTTTGGGAGTATCCCTGGGGATGGTTGTGAAGGACAAGAGGGAGAAGTATAGGGGAAAACCTATTATCCATCCCTGAGGTTATAGCAAGGATTTCGAGAGGAATTAAAAGTGGCATGACAGATAAAATCACAGTGTTGTGAGGAGCTACAGAGTTGTGAAGGGTTGTGAAACTGGATGATGAAGGCTGGTTTAGCTTTGAAGTAATGGGAAATAGAGATACGACAACAGAAAGCTCTCTGGCAGTGTGGTTTGACATGGCTACTTTAGAGGAAAAAAGGGGGCATTCTTGGTCAGACAAGGGTTGGATATTCCTACCTAGAGATCCTGAGATCTCAAGTGAATAGGAAGTATGGGAGAATTCGAATGTAGAGGGATATGAAACTACTTCAGAGAGACTGGACTCAAAATTAGTCCTAGGGAAAATTATCCCAAATTATTCATTACAATGCTTATATATATCATTAATAGAAACAACACCTTCAACAGGTAAAGAAAGAGTTTTGTCTAACCTTTGAAGCTTATTGGCTTTCCGAATCAGATTCTCTGGATCGAAAATTTCTTGAAAAGATTCAACATCAGGATTTCTCCTCATATTGGTCCTTTTGGCCACTAGTATTCTCAGTGGAGTCACCTTCCAAAATATTTGAGTGAAGTCTCTAGAGCATATACAACCTGCATGTGTCTATGACCGCTGCTCAACAATGTCGTAGAACTAGAACAATGTTGTTTCCTCGAGGAGATAATAACGATTAGTTCCCTGACAACGACGCCAAGATGTTATCACCCAATGATTTTCCTATGGTTATGGTAGGATATTACTAGGGTAACCATTTCAATCAATATTTAGACTGTATTCTAGCCTATACATTCAGAGAGGGCTCTCTCAATGTAACAAATATCATTCACATACACATATAGATTTAAGCAAGCGACCAGAAGGCTAGATATATGACAAAAACATAATGTTTGTAATTTAAATATTGTAATACAGACAAACATAAAGTACCAATGGGCAATGGAGTCACATCCTAAAACATTGAAGGTCTTATAGAAATAATGAGTGGCGATTATCCTTTGTAATATGAGGCAACATGTGTGTTATGTTCACTCAAATAACTTGATATGATGGCATATCGAAATGAGAAAATACCAGTGAAACAAGAGGCACCTATCTATGGATGAATCTCTCATAACACCTTTAGCAGAACAATAGAGACTAATAACTGAAATAGAGCAACTAATAGAGGATGAATTCTATCACAACCATTATAAACATATAACAAATACGATTTCTGATGAAATGAGCATTTAACAGAGAACGAATTCCTTGCATACAACCTAGAAATGTATTAACATAATACACTGCACAAAAATGTGAAGTACATGAAGCACAGACTGAATATTGAACAACTTGATGAATCTCAGAAATTCAGAAAAATAGTTTTCATTAATACTTCCAAGAAAGTTTACAGAGCTACAAAATCAAGCATTGAAGGCTTCAAAATCAATGTCAAACCCTTTACTCCTCCCTCAAGGTTACATTTATAATGTAATTCCCCCCTGATATGAATCGTGAAATAGGGCGCCAAAATCTGTTACAATGTGGGAATCAGACCCGAATAATCATTCTAAATCCTAACAACTTTGAGGTGGTAGATTCACCATGATTTTAACACAAATAAAGAAAACACGTAATGACGCACATGCTCAATCAAAACAACAAACACAACATCTGGGACCCAGGCTTGCTTGTTGAAAACGACGGTTCAGAGCACCTCCAACGGTCCTATGATGAATCAGTCTTGCATTTCTCCTCAACTGCAGAGGTGGAGGAGCCTTTCCTCATTTCAAACCCTTGTTCTTATAAAGTTTCCCTTTAATCCTCATCATCCTATGACATGCAGTATATACTTGGGCCTTCCGAACTTCTTGACAACTTTCCATTGATCTACTATCGGTAAATCCAAAACAAACTCCTCCTTTTCCAACACGCGCAACTCCACATGATCCCTGTATGAAAAATTCGACAATTTTGCACATGTGGCTCTGAAAGTGAACACCAACTCGAAGTCATCTGCTAATTTGTTGACACTTATTTTTCCTACTAGGGACTGCTGCATATCCACAAATTTGGAGTAGTATGACCTGCATCGAATCAACCTATCATGCTATTCTTTTTGTGACAACATGCCACCCTTTTCTTCCCAAAAGAATGGTAGCCCCATCTTAACCAATGGATTAAACATTTTTATGAAGAATGGTAGCCCCATCTAATTCTTCAACCCTGTTAGTTCCAATTATTTCAGAATTACTTGTGCCAGGGCTTGAACGATGGAGAATTCACCAGGTTCAGTGATAGGGGGACGATTCCCTTTTCAAGTTCTTTCTCTTTCTCTTGTAACTCCCTCTCTTTCTCTTGTAAATTCTTCTCCAACTCATCTGATTTGGCTTTGAGAGAATTTTCTCTATCGACTATAAGAGACATATCCCTTTTCCATTGCTTCTCTTTCTCTGTAAATTTCAATAGTTGGGCCTGGAAATCTGTTAGCTTACCATTCAAGCTTTCTTTTTCCTTTTCAAGCTCTGATAGTTCTAAAGCTTGGATCAGCTGAGTAGCTAGAATCTTCAACTTTTTCTTTAGTAGTTGAATGGTATTCTCTTTTTCATTCAACAACTTTTGTGTACTAGACCCTTTGTTAGCCTGGTTGTCAGCAAGCAACAGCTTTGTTTGTAGCTTCTTGATTTGATATTGGTGGGCCCTCTTCTCCACCTTCTCATGTCTAAGTTGATTTTCAACCTTAATCTTGCTAGATTGCAGCCTAGATATTTTGAGAGTTGAATTCAACAAATTACTATAGATATGTCACTTGTTTTCTTATGTAAGTGAATCATATCTGGTACATGGATATCATCTAGGTTTACTCTCATTTTAGCTACTCTATTCTTAGTGGCTATGGCCAAATTTAATGTATTTTTTGTGTGATATTTGACAGAAACCAGAGATGCTTCCTTATCGCAAGCCCTTCTCACATCTGCATAGAACTTAAGAAACTCTTTCACGATGGTGTCTTTACTTTCTTTGTATTTGTCCAATAGTTAATTCTTGGACATATATCTATTTGTTGAGCCTTTAGGTGTCTGGGAAAATGCATATTCTTGAATATCAAAGGATATACCCTTGACCTTTACGCGTTTCTTCTTTCATTTACCACATGTTTCCTGTACCATTTGTCCCGCCTCTTCTACTTTCAGCTTCTTTGGTGTTTTGGAAGTGTCTTCCTCTTCTGTGTCCATGGCATCAGAGAAGTCTCTTTTGTTAGTATGCTTAGAGACACTAGCCAAAGGTGTGATATTTTCTGCTGCTAGGACCAAGCTTGAAGTTCTAGGTTGAGGTGAGTTGTTTTCATGAATTGAAGAAGTAGAACCTTCTTCCATATTATCATTTTCTTGCTTCCCCTGGGGCTAGTCTAGCCAATTGGCAGCCTCAGGTAGACCTTCCATCTTAGAGTGCTCAAAGGGCTTATTTTTATTTACCTGTCTTTTGATAGAGATGATGTGATGGGGATAATAATTGATGGCAGCTTCAGTTGGGAACCCCATATATCTTAGAATACTTTCTATCAGTGGCAGAACAACATTGTTTTTAATGATAAATGGGCCTATGGCCGAAGGAAATATAATCTCTGAAGACTTCCTAAAATTAAGAAAGTGTTCATTTTCTACTATTAGCCTTTGTTTGATCAACTCCAATGCAAACACCTTGGAAGTAAAAAAGGTAGGAAGTATATGGGGTTGGTGGACGAACCCATATAACCTTATTACCGTGCCCTGCTCTGACAAGAACCGGTCTTCGATTATCTTATCAAGAGAGAATTGCAAAATCTCTTTCATTTAAGGTAATACTCCAGATAAATTATTCTAGAAGAAAGCACTGCATACTTTTGACATCAGGAAGTTCATGAACTTGCTATAGTCCCTATTCATCTCCTCTATGATCACCATATATGGGAGCTATAAGGTTTCTTTGTTTAAAGACAAAAACATATTCAACAAGTAGGTCTGAAATCTTAAAGTTCTTGTCTTGGGGAAGTTTACTAGTTGAGAATGAATATTATCCGCTAGGAAATTGTCAAACTTAAGACAAGAGAACTGTGATGTCTGACTAGAATCTTCTCAGTCAACCAGATAGGTGCTTAGGGTAAACAATAAGCTCATCAGGGGCTCGGTGAACTACTTGTCTATGTCCAACCCTAAAAACTAACTCATAAGGGTGATGACACACTCCGTTTCCTCATTATACTCGTTAGCATCTACAAGGAAAGGGTAATTTTTTTAGATGGGTGTCAGGTTTGAAAAAAGATTTAGAGAATGCCTCCCTCTTTTACATAGTTGACTCCCTAAATCACTGTACAATTCCTTCTTCAATATATTATTTGCACTTTGACTGAACTCCATAGAAATTGATAAGGTATTTCTAATGATGAGGGGGCTGACTGGGCATAGGATTTTTGACTTGGACGTGTCCATAATTACCCTCTCGAAGGAGGGGTAACTAGTGGTGCACCAATCGACAAACTTATGGTAACTCGTGGTTTGGTCTATGGAGAAATTGTGAAAATACGACCTGTAAATGTTGTGCATATCTGTTCCATGATCCTTAAGTAGTTTTAGTTTGTTCTTTACAGTTTCTACGGGAAATTTAACAGGATGGTGTCAAAGACCTCTGAATCTTTATCCTTATAGAGTTCCTCAATTTTCTGGTATTCTAAGTTTTGAACTACTAACTCCTCTACTTCAGCCATATTATATACTTGTTTAGTGTAGAAACATGGCCTACTTGGTCTCTTGACAAGTAACTCAAAGGTTCTGTCCAAGCTGGTCTCTTTTCACACAGTCCTGCTCTTGCTATCCATTGCAAAAATAATATAGGTGACCTAAATTCACGTGCACACATTTTTTATATTATCCTTCTTTGATATACCTCCTGCACCTTTTTCAGTGGAAACAACCCTCGTCTGTTCATTTTCACCCCCTTCATCTTGAACCCTTGACCTTATGCCTTGTTTAAACCACCAGTCTATATTGTCTGTTGTATCGTCCCTCATATTCTCCCTACAGCTTCACTCAACAGAATGAATCTCCGTCGTTGATCTTAACTAAGATTTCATTGGGGTCGTTGAATTACAGTGCTTCTAACACACTCTGCTGAGCCCGACTACTCGTTTCTTCCATGCACTTATCAACAACGAGATTTACTATGTTCAAAGATTAAAAAACAAGAGTGATCTGAGCCATTGAAACTCGTGGAATCTACCTAATTCCACTGATCTGAGAGGTCTGTTTCCCCGTGCAAGTTCTAGTATCAAAATCCACCTCCACCATAGACCTAGATCTACCTTTGATATTGGCCATCGAAACTTGCAACTCTTACCAAATTCCATTGATTTGAGAAGTGGATCTCTATGTGCAAGTTGTGTCAGCGGAATTGATATTGGCTGTTGATCTAAAACTTTCCCCATTCTACATTGTTGACGTTTGACGGGCCTACCAAATTCTGCTGATTTGAGAAGTGGATCTCCACGTGCAAGTTGTGGTAGCGGAATCAATATCGGCTTTGGATCTAGATCGATCATTGATCTTGGCCATTGAAACCTATGGGGTTTCTCGAATTCCATGAACTTGGGGATTTTATTTATCCTCGCATGTTTTTCCAATGGAACATCGGACAACCGTAGATATTCTCCTCGTTGCTTATCTGACGACCGATCCTCTCTACATGTTAACTCTACTCCACCGATCATAACATTGATTTCGACCTCGCATATTTCTCTAACAAATTTGATTGCAACCGTCGATCTCCATCGACGCCAATCTACAACCTCCATAGTTTCCAGAATATAACCTTTAAGCAAATTTTCATATTTACCTCCTCCACATACCTGACCTTAGGATTTTGTCAAAATTTTCCTTATGCTTGTCAAGGAATAGATCCTTCAGAACCTTCTCAACACTCCCTTAGGTCATATAACATAGAAAACATTTTAACCTTACCCATCATTGTCACTGGCTTATATTTATGCAAGGGAATAAGCGTAGATGTACGTGTAAAAATCCCCTAAAATTTAGCACAACTTCGAACACTATGAAATGTCAACTCATAAAGCTGCAAAAGGATAACGTCACTAAAGTCAGTATTGGTGTCATTTATATGCATACAATTGGGTAATATAAGATGAAGAAGGTAAAAAACCAAAATATTCACCATAACATTTTTAAAGTTATCTTCACTGAAAACAAGTGATTAGCGAGAGAGAAAACTCCATACACTAAATATAGGTCCATCCATAAATATAAAAAGATAATTACTGAAACACTCTGCCTATCCTTTAGTTACTAATCTCCTCATCTTTTTTATTATACACTATAGTTGTAGAAACTAATGTAGAACATTATCTTCTCTCAATTAAGATGCCAAGTGAGTATACAATAGATGACATATACCATACTGTTCTTTTGAGCAATGTGTAGGATTTTTCTTTCACAAATTAAAACAACAACAAGAATGTTGTAAATAAACATATATGTGTTCATTGTTTGGATATTTATGTTAGAATAATCAACCCATAGTATTTACCCACTTAGACATTATTTCATTTGTTTTGTCTTATTTGCCTAGTCCATGAGTCCCACCATGTGCAAGTTG
>LPNX010613685.1:390618-415100 GCA_001517045.1 Pseudotsuga menziesii
AGGCCGCAAAATAGTAAACTCCTTGGAACTTAGATTTAAAACATTTCTATCCTATTTGACTAGAATTAGACCACAAACATAATTACACAATATAACATGATGTAGTCATGGAAAGGTCAATAAGAGTGAATTCTTAATGGAGGGAAATATGCCCGTTGATCTATATTTGCTCAAATCTAATAAAAAATTGATTGTCTCAATCGTTAGCATATTATATTAACATTTATTAGGATGCCCATCACTATGATGTTTGTCTGAATCTCCACATGAACTTAAGAACTAATTGGAAAATATGCTACAGATCATACAGTTGAGTTATCCAGAATATTGGTAGTCAATGCTACTATTCACTCATACATCATAAAATTATCCAAAATTACTTACCTCGAGAAAATTCGACCATCAGTAGCACCCCATCCTAGTCCTATACTAGGAGCAAGAACTTCTCTGTCTTTCACTTGACTGGAATGCACAAGGTGCCATTCTAAAGACACAAGATCCATAAAAATGTTTAATGCACACTTTTCAACTCATTTTGAGGAAAGATGCAAACTCTCAGGTAGATTCAGCTCATTTGTATTTTATAATTATTTTTCTTAAATATTCAAACTCAAAGATGAAATAATAAAACAGCCATGTCGAACATAGAAAAACCATACCTCAATATCCTTCATGTCCAGCATGTCCCATAAACAATGAGTTACAATAATCATTAAAGTACTTAAAACAATAACACTAATAACATTAGCAATCTATATCAGATCTAAGTTGATAATGAAAGACAACAATATATAATAGTTGCATGATATATCAGATTTGAACCAATTATAAACTCAACATATAATAACTCAACATAAGATGTTAGGGCGGAGCTCCCTTATCCTAAGAAAAAATGCTTCGAATCAAACATCAACCTCTTAGTGTTAGGTTACTTGCATGAGACTCAACTATACCAACATACCTGTGAAAGGAGAGAACCCAGAATTGGAAAAGACAGTAAAATATATCATCCAACCCTCACAAATAAAAAACAGTAGCAACACAATAGTATGACCAACTCGCAATAAAAAAACGACAACAAAGTACTCCAAAAAAAGTCATATAATGTAGCGATATGGTGGATGGCACCTAACGAGGGATCTTAAGGTGAATGCAAGGGTGCAATAATGCAGAAAGCAGCTGATGTGGAAAGGTCTTCAAAACAATTTTTGGCTCATCCTCCCAGCTGATGTAGAGAATGCCCGCATATGGAAGGAAAATGCATACCAAAATGCACAAAAGGTTGAAAATTGCTTTGTGGGCATGTTTAACTAGCTGCGGGAATTTTATCTTAGTATTGTATGCGTAATGCAATACTTGTAGGAAAGCTTCATAAAAATGCACGTAGGTAGAAGAAAAATGCTAGCATGAGTGAAGGAGATGTCATTAAAATGCACGCAAGGTCCCCAATATGCCCACAAGTTAAGGAGACAAATGTCGTGCAGGCCTCAATAATATCCTCAAGCCTCAAATATGCCTGCACTTGAGAGTAAAAATGTCCGCAGCTAGTTAAAAATTCCCACAGGGAAATAGAGAAATAAAAATGCCTACAGGGCAATAGAGTAAAAATGACCGCAGCCTGTAAAAATTCCTGCAACTAGTTAAATATGCCAACATTTAAGTTGCAGAATACACTTACATCAATTCTCCAAATTGGATAAGCAGTTGATTTGGAAAAATGTCTGCAACATGTTTAGATATGCCCTGCAGTCAGTTTGAAAATGCTCGTTGGACTGAAAAAGTTCTTGTAATACCTTATGAAATTCCCACAAGCGTCAAACATATGCATAGAGGTCCAGACAAATTCCCACAAATATGCACAAAAAGATTGAAAAATTTCAGCAGGAAACCATAGCAATAGATGAAGTAAAATGCAGAAATAAATTAGCTACAATATGTTTACAGAAATTAGATGGAGTAAAATGTAGAAATAGTTATCTTGAGATGAACAGACCAACAAGGTTTCAGGGGGATCAATTAGTCTACATATTGATAGGGGGAGTAGTATGGTTAGATAAATAAAAGCAAATAAAGTGAAGCGGCATTGTGATGTTGTCATTGATGCATGCTTACTTTTTATGAATTTACTAGATGACTGTTGATACATTCATTATGCGGGCATGCCGTTAGATGTCACGAGCATTTCAATGATAAAGTTAAAAATTTGAAAGGTACAACTAAAGTAAAGCTGTTATGGGAAGCATGAGCTTATAAAGATATGCTTCAACTATATTGTACGACCACTTGGATGGGGGTGACAGGTACAACAGTAAAGGAAAAAGGATGTTGATGACATTGCAAAAAGGAATATAAAGGTTGATCACAAAGGACGATGACATGGAAAAAAGGACAAGACAGTTTGGACATCAAGTCAAAATGAGGGTAGGTTACCCGACCTTCTCAAATGTATGTGGTCATACGTCTCATGTGTCTCATGCAAAGAGTGGAAGCTCATAATCATCATCACTGGATAAGGAAGCTCATGTGGTCATCTCATATTCTTAATATCATAATCATTTAAATGCTACAATATTGGACAATACTGAAAGGGGGGGTGTGGGTGTATCGGTATTGTTACCTTTTTTCACAATTTTAACCACTTTTAAAATAATAAATAACAAATAGAATCAATAAGATACAGAGAACACAAATCTATCGTGGAAGCCCAACTAGTAAAATGAACAAACACTTTCTAAAACTCCAAAATTACATTTTCAATTGGTTTTAATAATTTCAAAAATATCTTATATCTTAAAATTTTTTCAATACAAAGTACCGAGTCCACGTCAAAAAAGTATCCTACAACCCCTCATCAAAGGGTGTACAAAAGCAAGTCTGAATCCACCACCAAAAAGACATTCCACACAGTCCAAAGAAGCACATAAAGAGCCTTGAAGGCTTATCTAAGGAAGCACCTATGGGGTAAAGTGAAGAGTCTCCCTGAACTAAGCCATTTATATACCATGAAAACAACTAATCAAAAGGAGCATTCAGTAGAGCATTGTGAAAGGCTAAAAAAAATCAAATCTTTACTAAGAAATATGAGTAAACCACAACAAGTATGTTGAATAACATAACTTAAAATAACAGGATGGTATTGCTCCTAATAGACTCTCCATCCGACATCTCAGTATAGGAGAGTTTTCCCATCTTAAGAGAAAGTGCTTCCTTGGATAAAACATCAACACTCATATTGTGTTCCCTGTAAATGTATTGAAACTCTTCTCGATAGTGGATGTATCCCTAGGAATGGAAAATAAATCTCTCCCAAACTCATAGCTCCCCCACAAAAAGAAACCACCCAAAAGAAATAATAAACATTAAAGTAATAATAAACATTAAAATATTAATAAACCTTAAAAATAATAAACATAAATAATAAACATTAAAAAGAGAAAAAACATTTAAAACTTCCAAAGCTTGAACCTGAAATAAAATTGATCTTAACAGAGTACAAACCCATATACTATCGCTTTTGCTCAAAGAACAAGTAGTTCCGAGCTTTTCCATAGATCAATATAATACTCTCTCTCAGGATCTACAAGCGTCCAAGCTATCCAAGCTTATCAATTTATTCTAGGTTTCTATGAGCTATCCCAAAAGCTATTGAGCTACATCCAACTTTGTTTACAATTTATTTCTATCGTGTTTAAATACAAAAAAGAAAGTCTTTTTCAGATCCATGGGAATATGATAGAAACTTATGACTCAATTAACTGACTCATTAACTAACTTCTAAGATTATTCAACCACCTCTATCTATCAAAATAAAGCCTATCTATTACATTGGAAATGATTGAGAGTCCTTCTCTACTTATACAATCATCTATTAAAAAAAAAAAAATTACAAGAGACCCAACTCTCTTCTAGAAGATTCCACTAAACTTCGTGAAGTCATAAGTGACTTCATCATTTGAGCCTATTCTCTTGCATTATGTAGCGATGAATCCTTGCTACATGTCTACTGATATTACTGAGGTTAACTACTAGAAACTGCCTGAAAGTATTTCTTAGGTGTTTCCCTTCAATATTGTTATGAATTTACTATTTAGGGTTCTTTGGCTTTCACCAACAGTGGGCTTGTTGCTTATATTTCAGTATTACTGTAGGATACCATAGGAGGGTGATTCTTTCAAATAATTACCTTAGGGGGACTCTTCCCATGCCATTAAAGAGACCAAAACAAATCCTAAACAATTCTACTCTCTCATCACTTGTTTCGGTGCACTTCTAACTTCAATATTTAGCGAGTTTGTAACTTAGTGCCTAAACTATCACCAAGGAACATTAGGGAACTGTATCATGGTGGAGGTAGACTACACGTTGGGGATCTTGGAACATAGAATCAAAAGAAACTTGTAGAGGATTTCTGGGCATAAAAGAAACCTGTAGCAACATTCTAGGCATTAATTTTTCAAATCTCAGTAGCCCTATGTGTGTGAAATAACAACAAGAAGTATGATCCCTCAAGTTTGGGAAAAATTGGGTGTGAAAGCAACCTTAATTCTCCATGATTGTGTATCTAATTAACAATGAAGAACATCATTTTTAAATCTGGGTTAATTTTAGCAGTAATAGGCCCAATTCTTAACTTTGGGTTGAATTTGAGGATTGATTTCCAATTCGAAGCACCCATGCAGTAGTGTGTGAAAGTTTTGGGCACATTGGGAGCATTTCTAAGAAGCAACAAACATTAAAACACCTTGAATCAACAATAAAATAGAGGCATATCCAAATCTAGGAAACTAAGGTAGCCTATGGTAACTTATTGTACATGTAATTGCAGTCATAAATCCACATATCAAAGTGAGTCGTGTTTAAATATGCATCTCTTAGCCTTAAAGCTCTTTCACAAAAACAAAGAATTTCCTTCATCCAAGATTGTAATTAGTTATTATAGTCTTCTGGTTAACAAAACATTCCATTTATAAAATGTCCAAACTTTCAAAACACTTTTACTAGAAAAATACAACAGAGTTTCCAAATATTAAGATATCCAGCCTTGATTACTAATTTCAAAATGGTTTAGGAAATTTGAATTCTCTTAAGATATGGGAGAAAGAGATAGTATGAAATTTGTTCATAATAGAAATCTGTTCATACCAGAAAATAAATCCAAATTGGTAATTTAAGAAGTTAAATATATATAATAAAGTATTCTCTGAAGTTTTATGTTTTGGCATCCCAAAAGGTGATTTTGTGAGGGCCGATTCACACCTTGGAGCATAGTGTTTAGTCCTTTGAATCCATCCAATGGAGATTCTACCATTATCACACATTCTGAATCTAGCCCATCTAATGAAATATCAAGTGTTAAAACTTAATTTATTGACTGCTGAGCATGATAATGACATTTCTTCTAGGATAGGAATGGTTCAAACTTCATTTTCCGAGGTAGCATAACATAGAGCTGAAATATTGCACTTGTTAAGTTTTATGAGGTAGGAAAATGGAGGTAAGATATGATAGAAGGATGCCATTGAAAGTAGGATATTTGGGTTGGATGGATGTTTCTCAATCCTCTGAGGATGCATGTGTGCCATTTTCTCATTTTTCTTCCTAATAATATTTCTCAAGACTTAAATAAATCATATACTAATAAGTAATAATTTATGTGCTTGAAATATATATTCTATCCTATACTGTTTCGAGGAGGAACTTTAGTCTCTCAGTACTTGTTTCCTACCAAAATCATTCTAAGAGCCTATAGGTATGCCTAGATTTGAAGTACAATCTTTGTTGTGAATTTTAGTTTAAAATAACTAGTCTCAAACAGCTCACCAACCTCCATATGTTACCCACCAACATAAATTCTGAGACTTGTGTGGAGCCTTCATGGACACTTATATAGACCTACATGGAAGATCTACACTATGCACTCTTGCTAAAGACTAGTGTCTCTCTTCTCTGGTGGTGCACCCCTTCTGAAATGTGGTCTCTCTCACAATGATATATACTTGACCTACTAGTATTTGGCACCACTGGGGAAACTGCTAGATGCACCAAGTTCCTTATTAATTAAGTGCATGGGAACACCTTGTGGCTAGACATGGCTTATCCAATTCATGTGTAGGATATCCATGCCTTGACTGGTCTATTGATGGATGGATATAATGTATTAGATGCCTTTTAGGGTACTAGTAAGCACATTAAGTCCAAAATTGAATCCATCCTATATGACCAGTATGGTACCACGATAGGAGGATGGGGTTCCATCATTACCCTTAAACACTGTCCAGGTTCGACCCCTCTAGTTTGAATTAAATTTATGTGGGATATGAAAAGACTTATAAGGCCTCCAAAGTTTACATTCAATCCCTACAAAATATATGTGTATGTCAAGATGCCAAATTTGATCAGGATGCAAGGTCCCCTAAGCCTTAGGGGTCTCCAATAGACATTGACGAGGTAGAGAAGCCTGCTACCCCAAATATTGATCCATATATTCCAAATAAATCAGATACAGATAGTCAAATTCTAGCACAAGTACACATACTATTTTTCCCTATAGTTCAGTCACAGGACCCAGATAGGTTACATAAAGATTACAAGAGGCACAAGAGCAAGTAGGAGAGATTGAGTCTTTTTTTTTTTGGGGGGGGGGGGTTAATCATCCTCTGAATACGTTTCCTAATTATGTTGCATTGAAACCTTTATTGTTTAGAGAGTTCCAGTTATGAGTACGTAGTATGTGATTTTCATATTCACTTCCATACACTAAGTCTGCAAGTAAATACATTTAAGTTGCATAATACTTTTAACTCGATTTTCCAAATTGGATAAGTAGTTGATTTGGAGAAATGCCCACAACCAGTTTGAAAATGCCCATTGTACTGATAAAATTCCTAGACTACCTTATAACATTCCCACAAGACTCAAACATATGCACGTACGCCTAGACAAATGCCCACAAAAATGCACAAAAAATTGAAAAATGCCCGCATGCATCCATAACAATATATGAAGTAAAATTCAGAAAGAAATTAGATACAATACATTTGCATAAATATACATTTGTGAGATATTACTTTTCATCGATTCTAAAGATATATGTGAGATAAATTTCATCTAGTTGATTTGGAAAATGTTTGTAGGCTGTTAAGAGAAAAGGAAATAAAGTGAAGAAGCATTGTGATGTTGTCATTGATGCATGCTTACCTTTTATGAATTTACTATATGATTGTTGATACATTAATTATGTGGGCATGTCCTTACATGTCACGAGCATATATTCTTCATGTGTGGGTGCTTGCATAATTATGCGGGCATGTCCTTACATGTTACGAGCATTTCAATGACCCACTGACATTTCAACACCTCCTACATGCATCTTTCTACCTCTATTGCAGGCATTTTTGGGTTCAACAGGCATTTATCTATTACCCTGTGGGCATGTTTAACTAGCTGTGGGAATTTTATCTTACTCTTGCATGCATAATACAATACTTGTGGGAATTATGTCCATTAAGTGCAAGAATTAAATGTATTCAAAATCTTTCACTGGCTTAGAGTTATACCTGGAAGTAGGGTTGAGAGGGGTAGTAAATATGGTTAGATAAAGAAAAGGAAATAAAGTGAAGAAACATTGTGTTGTTGTCATTTATGCATGCTTACCTTTTATGAATTTACTAGATGTATGTTGCTAAATTCATTATGCGAGCATGTCAAATAAAATAAAACAAGAAAATGGCAATGCAAATGAGAGGAGGTAGAGCAGGTCGGAGAGGTAGACCTATTGCAAATGTCAAACTGATGGAATAAATGAGGGTTATGTAGGATAGAATGGAAGCTATGGAGTTGGCTAGGAAATGAGAACCAGACCTAGGAGACGATAGTGAATTAGAAGTAGAGGTTGGTGACCAAGAAGAAGAGGCCACACCAAAAACAACTGAGATTAAGTTGTTAAGGTTTGTGTTAGGTTCCAGCTCTAGACCAAAACCCTCCTTGTCTACTTATGATGGGAATTCGTTAGCAGAAGGGATGATAGAATGGATAGGCGAGTTAGATCGATACTTTGATTATGAGTAGATAGAGGAGGACAAGAAGGTAAAACTAGCTGTGACTAGATTGAAAGGACATGCAACACTATGGTGGGATAATGTGCAGGATGAGAGGAAGAAGAAAAACAAGTCATTAATAAAAATTTGGGATAGGATGATCGCTAATATGTGAGGTAAAATATTTCCCAAGGAATACCAACTAAGTCTCTATAGACAGATGCAGAACCTTAGGAAAAGGTCCCTGAATGTTAGAGAGTATACATAAGAGTTTTACATGGTAAACTTAAGAGCAGGTTACAATGAAGATACCTCTGAGAAGAAATCTAGATACATCAATGGGTTGAGAAAGGATATTCAGGATGAGATTAGTATGTTATCTCTTAGCACTATGGATAGGGATTATCAGTATTCTCTAAAGGAAGAAGAGAAGATATCCAGGAACTTGAAAGCAAACCTTTGGTAGATGAAGAGGACCTACTAATGGAAAGGGACAAGCAACTGGAAGAGAGAAAGTTCAAACGTACAAGGATGAAGCCAGTGGTTCTAACCAGTAATATCAAACATGGAAAGGAGATGAACCTCGAGTTGGAAGATCCTACCATATAGGTAGAGGTATACACAGAGAGTCAATCTACTAGTGTTACAGATGTAACAAGCTAGGCCATCGGCCCTATGAATGCCCTGACAATGAAAATGTAGGACAAAGAGGAAAATATGTTGCACAAGGAAAGCATGTAGAGGCACAATCTCCTATGGTAGAAAATGCACCCGAGGTTGGGGAGACTCTTCTTATAAACATGGTTCTATTGAAACCAGAGAAGGAGGTGATAGAGTCTTCACAAAGGAAGGCCTTATTTCGTACTACATGCAAAGTTCAAGGGAAATGTTGCAAAGTAGTTGTTGACAGTGGAAGCATCGACAATTTGGTGTCCACTGAAATGGTGGAAAAGCTAAAGATTAGGAAATTCAAGCATCCAACACCTTACAGGGTGTCATGGTTGCATAAGGGACACCAATTGATGGTTACATAACAAAGTGAAGTTGAATTCCAAATAGGCAGATATCAAGACAAGGTGACTTGTGATATCATACCTATGGATGTGTGCCATGTTCTGGTAGGAAGACCTTGGAAATTTGATAGGAAATTTGTGCATGATGGGAGAAAAAACTACGGAGTGCGGAGGAATCTATTATCCTAGATTATCTATACATATGCATGAGATCTAGGTTTCTGAACTAAAATTCAGCTATTATGAGGCAAGTTTTGCAGAAACACTCATGAGTGAAGACTAGGTTGCATGAACAACATTCAAACTACCTGTGAATTTGGGGTTTTTTCTTCATATTTCATTAAAGAAACTAAAATAGTAAAACCAAAAGTAACCATAGTGGAACTAGAAACAAAGTAAACTAAATCTGTAATGAATATCCAGTAAAAAAAAAGCGATGGGTCATGTTATGTGTAACCACCCATTTTGTATGGGTGTCCTATGCATGTGAATGTTAATGTGTTTTCTCATCATGATGGTGATAATACAACATCAAATAAGTAGTGTTGGGAACACATCATTAAGCTACGAAAGTTATGGACTTTCTCATACTCATGGAGCAGTAAGAAGGGGAAATAATCATTTATGGGTTTGTCGTAGCATGTTTGGCCATCAAAAAGTGATTCTAGGAATTTCTAATAGTCATTAAGAAGTATGTTGGGTAGTATCTCTTTGAAGCAACAACACTAAGCACTAATTCATGGCAAGGAACATTCACATATAACTATCCTAGATTGTTTAGGGCACTTTTTCAGATCATTCCAACTGTAAGCATGCCTTTGAGAATCGTAAGCAAGCCTAAGAAAATTATGAGATCATCATCTATAAGTATAGTAAAGGTTGTTGCAGGGGTGAAGCAGCCCTATTCTAGGGCATCCTTTTGAAAGAAATAACAATACAAATTTGCGTTTAATGTGCCAAATATCTTGGATGAGATATTTTATAGTGCTTTCTTGGAGTATCTCAAAGCACAATGGATGTCTGAAAATAGATATTTGGGGAAATTTGAACAGTAGTAAAAGTATTTTTGGGTGTGTTCTAAACAATTTTATCATCAAAACAATACTTCATACCTATGAATAATGGATTTTAAGGGAATTTGATAAAAAGATTGTTTCGGTTGTCAACAACCATTTATACATTTGTATCAACTGGATTTCCTTTCAACATATTTCATATCAAATTAATATATCCATGGAATTAACAATGGAATGGAGAGTTTGAAACATGTTGTTAGCACTATTTTTCACTCCTTGTGAGATGACGAAGAAGGAAAAATGGAGGAATCACATCCTAAAATGCATGAAAAATGTCATTCACAGATTGGCAGAGAACTATGCTAAAGGAGACAACGCTTCTACGATGGCGATTGGGAGGAAAACCAGATCGACGGATATAATGGTTTTCGCAAATATCACATGCACGGTCCTGATTGCCTTTATGTTTTTATAGAATGAGATAAAGTGACCACAACTTTCAAGGGCTAGGATCAGCGAAAGACAAATCAATAGACATGGTTGATTCCACTATATCAAATTGCTCATGGGAATACCAGCTTTCACATCCATGGAATAGGTTAAATGGGAGTAAAGTTCAAGGGTATGGATTGATCCAAAGCGAGATTTATGACGAATGATGTCTCCACTGATTGAATCTGCACGGGACAAACCACCTTGGGAAATCGCGAAATATGATCTCCCTCTACACGTGGATGATAAAGATTGAAAGTGTTCAGATCGAAGGGCTAGAAATGTCTCAGACCGGTAAGAGCTACTGGAAGGTCAATATGAAGCGGAAAAGACATTTTCTTGTACTATCTGCTCATTTCGAAGGGATCCTGTCTAACGGGATAATAGCAGGAAAGTGCGCTAGAGGCCAAAATTACAGGTAATTGAACACCCCGATGCCATTGGGATATGTCTGTAAGTGAGAATCGACTCCATGGTACAACCCACCCTCCTGAAACCAAAAGTTCGCTACATTGAACGTGTGAAAATTGGGAGAGAATCCTGATGATTCAAATACAGGAGGTGGATATGGCTTCCACATGAAGCAGGAAGACACAGAAAATTAGGATTATTATGATGCCATCATCAGTAAGGGTTTAAAGGTAAGGGAAACGATGTGAAATAATGCCACGAGTCTTTTCCGCAGCCAACATTTTATCACCGCAATAGAAAGGATAGTGTGACTAGATTTTCAGTAGGAAGATGAGATCCCAAACCCATGTTCCTGCTCATGCTATCATCATGGCACTCGATGGCGGAGTGTGCGAAGTTGCTGGAGGGGTCATCGTCGTGTCCATTTTTTTGTCTCTATATAAACGCCACATTTCATAGCCATTGAGAGACAAATACTGAGTGGATGTAGAAGATAAGATGAGGTGGTTGAATGATTAGTCTGCTGAGAATTTTGGGAGTTTTAGAAGAAGTCTGCAATGCCTGTCTGGTTTGAAAAACTTGTTTGTCAAGGGGTGCTATTAGTTGGCGAGTGTAACCCCGCATTCCTACGATTCCCTGGTTTTTGTACCGAAAAGGATCCAGCCATCGGGGTAGGGACTTTCATTGTAGTAGAATATTTTTGTAGTGTTGACGAGGTCAATACAAGGATGTTCATCACATTAGATGAATCTCCTAAGGCTGGTGAGGGAATAAATGTCTTAATATATTGCAACACCTTTGCGGACATTGTTCCTGGAATTTTCTATCTAGTGAGCATCCCTCCGAATCGCCCAGACAGTGTTGTGGTCTCCATAATCCCAGCACGTAGTGACCATTGCTAGCGATGACCCATTGGAGCAAATGCTCGTATGGGAGGAGAGAAGGTACAAATTCTTCATCACTGCCTCTGCGAAGTCCATGTGCCAACTTTATCTGGGGTAGTGATGAAGTCGGGAGTGTGCCACGTCGAACAATATGCAGAAGGGTCCCCCTCCTAGGAGGAGGGAAGCACAATAATGGAAAGCCTCCTCAAAGACCCATCCCTGTTAGAAGTAGTGCAAACCTTCTTCAAGTCCCCTCGAATAATAGTGTTACCAAGAGAGAAGGGGGCGAGGATGAAGGATGAACATAGAAGGAACACAAACCTTCTTGCCAGTCATAAGCCCATGCAGAAAGGTGCCTTTGAGCACAGAATGAACACAAATAGTCTTGAAAGGAAAAATACACGTTGTATACCCAACATAAAGTTAGAAGGTTTGAGCCAAGTCAGACACGAACCACCAAGGGAGTTCCCAAGCCATTATTTTCAAGATAGGAAAGCCCAAGGCCAGAAGCGTTATGCTGCCGTTGAGATTAGCATGCATGTTTGATCCATTACATTTTGTTGTGTATATGTAAACTGTGGTGGGTATGCCATGTTCTAGCCTGTTAAAATTTTAATTATGCTTGTTACTAATTTCCCACCCTGTTTTGAGGTTAGCCTCGGGGGCCTGAAGCACTATAAAAAGTACTCCCTGCCAAGGGAGAAGGGTTTGGTTTTGGTCTGAACCTAAGATATTTTTGCTTCTTATGTAATTTGACCCACCTTTAATACAAGAAACATAGCTGAATGACGACCTTTGGATGTAAGAATTCCCGTGTATTTCTTAGTTGCAGTTTGTGCCTTTCCTTTCCTTGCGTGCATGTACTTCCTGTTATTTATTTGCATTATGTTTTATTAATGTTGTAGAATCAGTGTATAATGGTTCAAGATTCAAATCACATGCCTCAGCCATTGTCTCCAACATCCACCAAACATTTCTTCCAAAATTGGTGTAGAATTCATCCCTGCGGTGCTCTATATCGATGGGCTGTCATCTTTCTTCATTATTCACCAGAATCGAACATATCGACCGTGACCGAAGTGTTATCTTGCTCTTGCAGACATTCTCTGTGCAGACTACTCTATGTTTCTTGGTATTTTTGTGACTCCATTTCCCAATACATCATAGCTTGTTTCCACCACCAACCTCCAAAAACTTATTTCGTGGCAATATAATCTGGCCTTGTTATGTATTTGTGAGAGATCCCTCTTTGGAATCGGAGAAGCCAACTCCCTTTCCTAAAGCGGTTCTGCTATTACCTCGGGGTCTGCCTTCCCGCAACCTTGGGTACGGTTATGAGTACAAACACCTATAACATACCGCCTTAGAGGTCCTCACTTTAGGAACAAGTTTCTTCATCAAGAAACATGTTGGTCTCTTTGTAGAAGCAGGTCTAGGCACTAAAATGCCTAAAGAATAAATTATGGGCATTCCATTTGAACTGATATCAACAATAAGATAATATAGATATTCTTGATGAAAGATTGCTATATAGGACTATCTTCCAAGCAAGGCTTGACTTGTAGCAGTTGGGAATAGTTCCTTGTCATAAATACATTAATAAAAGGTAAGAAGATCAATAGAAAAACATGTGTTAAGATTTTGAAGGGAGTGATCTATCCTAGCACAGGACTGGGGCTGACCTGTAAATAATTACAAACTCTAGGTCTGACCTATGAATAAACTCGACTTGAATTAATTATTATGTGGATGGGTATAAATATTAGCTTGAAATTTCCTATTGAAGGTCAATTCGTAGTGCACCTATTCTATTTTTCAGCCTTTTATAGGGTTAATCCAAGGAGGAGCATCTATATATGCCTATTGCAACCTGTTCAAACCAACAAATTAGTCCTTCTGTACATCTGATTAGGGTATGTTTACAAACATATTCGGGAAACATTTCATTTCTATATCTTACTTCATTATGATTTACTCCTGGAACTAAAAAGGAAATGTTCATGTTGTGGCCCTACTCCCACCCCCATCCCACCTTATCCGCCAACTATTTCCATGTTGTTCTTATCCATATGTGCCATATCCACCCAATTAATTTTCGAATATATTTGGAATATGGATATTAATGTGAATTCCTTTTCTCTGTAACCCACTCCATTGTCCTCATGTATTTATTCTTAAGATTAATAACGTAAACCAAAACTTCAGAGCCCACATTGAAAACCAATGCATTCATCTCCTCTTCCTATGGGGTGATCTTGCAGAGAATAGGTGTGAATTCGACTTAGCAAGCACACTTAAAAAAAATGCCTTGCAGTTTTTAATGCGTCAGCCCAAATTAAATTAGAAGCATGTGAAGTGGGTTGAGTTCTTGCAAAGTTTCACTTTCGTTATCAAGCATGTAAGTGGAAAATCTAACCAAGTGGCAGATGCCTTAAGTAGGGAAAGCTTAATGGTGCAAGAGAGTCAAGTTAAAGTCTTAGGATCTGATTTTCTTAAAGATTTGTATAAGTATGATATAGACTTTAAGGAAGCTTATGAGATAAGTTTAAATCCTTCCCAAAGAGATAGGGGACCTTGGAATGACTACATATTGCAAGATGGACTGTCATACCATGCTATAAGACTAGTGATGCAACAAATATAGCAAATTTGTTCTTTAATGAAATTGTTAGGTTGCACGGGCTACCAAAGAGTATAGTTTCAGATAGGGACACTAAGTTTACTGGACATTTTTGGAGGAATCTATGGAAAAAGATGGGAACTAAAATGAAATTTAGCTCAACCTATCATCCTTAGACAGATGGCCAGAATGAGGTAGTGAAAAGAAGTCTAGGTAGTATCTTGAGAATCCTAACTAGTGAGAAACCAAGACATTGGGATCATGTGCTAGCTCAAGCTGATTTTGCATACAATGATTCACCCAATCGAAGCACATGCCTAAGTCCTTTCCAAATTCTGTATGGAATGCATCCTAGGGGTGTATATGAGCTAGGAGACTTAGGGAAATTTGAAGGAAGGAGTGCTGAAGGTGAAGAATTTTCTACAACCATCACCAAGCTACATGAATAGGTTAAGCAACAATTACAAGTGAACAGTCAAAAGTATAAGTATAGAGTGGATTTGAGGAGCATAGAGGTCAACTATGAGGTAGGTGATCTAGTCTTAGCTTCCTAAGGATGGAAAGATTCCCAAAAGGTGAATATAACAAGTTGAAATTCAAAAAAAAGGACATTGAAAAATTCATGGGAGGTTTTCACCTAATGAATATGAAATGCAACTACCAGATGGGATCGGTATATCTCTTATATTTAACATATATGACTTATATCCTTATGAAAAGGATGGAACATAACAAGTTACAAATAATCTACAACCAGGTGTGAATAAGGAGGTGAAGTGGGAAAGTAGATGCCAATGGCAAAGCCTTTGGAGGCTAAAAATATCTTAGACACCATATTAGCTAAGAAGACTAGAGGCATAGAATACCTATATTACTTGGTTAAGTGGAAAGAGAACCCTAAAGAAGATGCTACTTAGATGAATGTAGCAGAGATTGAGAAGAAGGGTTACTCCATTGAATAACTTATGAATAGGGATTCATAAGCATTTTAACCCTGGGAGCCTGATGCAGGGGCATATTTATAGTTGGAAAAGGAAAAAAAGAAGCATTCGAATAAGTTTTGGTTTACTACAGGAGTTGGTTCCTGAAATATAGATTGTAGGTTAGATTAAATTGGATTTCATTTATTTGTTTTAACTGCTTGAGACATAATCACAAATAGGCTATTCTTGGCTGTTTATTACCCTCATTCGAGGAAGAGATCTATGAGCCATCTATTTAGGCTTGAAAATTCAATGATTAGAGGTTAGAATGCATTGTGCAGACATTGTGGACTGGATTTTCTTTGTGAATCAATAGAAACCAAAAAAATTGATAAATGGTTGTATTTTATGTTTTTGAGTGTGTATTCTCCTTTTATGGAAGGTAAATGAATCTGTTATAGTATTGAGATTTGATTAAAATAATCAGTATTCTGTTTGAATGTCTTATATTGCGTGAATGGTCCATTATCAACCTATAGTAGTTTTGTCAGTGGAGTTGAATATTTTATTGTTGGTCATCCACGCTGGCATCATATAGCTCATAGAAACTTGGAATAGCTCGAGAAGCTTGGATATATTGGAGGCTTGTAGAGCTTAAGAGAGAGGTAGTATATTGATCTAGGGAAAAACTTAGAACTACTTGTTCTTTGAATAGAAGCGACAGTGTATGGGTTTGTACTATGTTAAGATCAATTTTATTTCAGGTTCAAGATCTAGAAGTAAATTGAATGGTACACGTCAACAAATAAATTATTGTATTGATTTTGTGTTTACATTGATTGAATTATTTCATGAATTCATAACATTGTAATCTATCTATAATCTACAGGGGTTAGATTTCATTCCGGTGTTTCAAATTGTAACCTGTACTGATATAGTTCATGAGAAATTCAAGAAAAGCGCATGCAGTAAAATGTGGTTCGACAGTTATTGTGCACGAATAGTTTGAATCGAAGGTTTCTATTTATCAAGAAACTTATCCACGGTGATGAAAGACATTATGTAACATCAAATGGAAAATCATTCAAATGTAAATTGTTCAACTTCATATTCAAAGGAGGGTCTGTAGGATTACCTTTGAAGATCGACTGATCCTGTTGTCGAAAATTGTCTTCCACCTGATCTCTGAAAACTGCTTGATGAGAATTTGACTCAAGAGGCTGTTTCTTATCAATATCCTGGAGAGGAGGAGCTTCTTCATGCATCCCTTGAGGGATCTGTTTCGTGCTCAGAGCCACAACCTCCCTTGGGTGCCATCTTTTTTGTGCTGGGGCTTTTGAAAACCCTAGGTGACAATTGTTTGCTATATGTCCCATTTCATGGAAACAGTGACATCTGAAGGGGATCCCTTCATAGTCCATAAATTTCTTCCTAATAGAGTCACCCTAGATAATATTAATGTGTGCTCGGAGATATGTTCGAATGTTTAAAGAGACAAGTATTCGTGTTACAGTTTTCCTTCTTGTCTTCAAAAAATAAATATCAGCCTCTAGAAAGACTCCGAGCACACTACCCAAATCGCAAAGCGAGTTCGAGTTCCAAAATTCCCAGGGGAGTCCCGAAAGATGCACCCACACCAGCATAGTGTCCAGTCTCTCACTATCCACATCAAAGAGAGGAGTCCATTTTTTTAACAGAATAGGAACAACTCCACAGCTTCACTGTTTCACAATAATTTTTTCAACATCACTTGCGCAGTTGAATATAAATCCAAACTACCCCTTTGTAAGGGAATCCATTTTCAGTTCATAGTTGAGAACACTTGACCAATTCTTCCTGACCCAAATTTCCATATCCTCCGATCTAGGGTTTCGCCCATGAATTTTTCCCACCAGAGCAGAGTCTGCCATAGGCCCATCATCCTCTATCGACATGTTGCCACCACATATTAGATTAAGAGGCCCACTGGTTGAGGAGAGGCATTTTTTCTTGCGTTTTTTTCTAGGGCTCTTTGATAAACCCCTGCTATTGGTTTGAATTTTCGCTTGTGGCTCTTTGTTGCTTATGTCAGATCTTGAATCAGGTGGTGTCACTGGAAAATCCTTTGGCCATAAAAAAAAAGCAATGTAACCCTCTGGGATAACAATGTCCCCTTCTTCTGAGGCTGATATGGGAGGAAGGGCAAGTGAAGTTGGATGAGATCCCAGCCATCCCGATTCCAACAACTCTAAATCGTTGTACAAAAATTGTTCTGTAGATGAAGTAGGGTTCCAAAGAGGGTCTAAGAAGGGTTCCGTGTGAATGATTATGGCATCCGCATATACTATAGACCCTCTTTCTTCTGGAAAAATTTGAGGAAAAAGAGAAATAGGGCTTCCCCCAAGCCCCAAATCCAGGGGTCTTACTACTAGTGGTAACATCGACAATTCTTCTGGTTGTTGCAGCGGGAGATCCAACGGGTCGTTGTTATCCCTAGATGCCATCAGGGAAACCATGGCAGTGACGGTCCCACTTGTCAATATTCCTAGTTCCACCTAGTCGATTCCAAAGTTATTGAACTTGTGGGTGAAAGAGGGGATAAGTATATGCGTTAACTAAATCGACCCCTACCCACCAGAATTGGATGGAGAAGGAATTGTTGAAAATGCGATTTCAAGTGTTCAATTCATGATTTCAAAAATTTGGGTCATTTTAAAATGCTGCATTTATCCTATAGTAAGAAATTAAAATTCCAAAATTGAATAATAAACCAAAATTGTAATTCTGACTAGTAATTTTAACCGCAGTCAATCACCCATCCGACGGAGATACGTGGTGAGGTAACTAGAAAACCTCTTCTGCAACCCTGGAAACTCCTTTGTGATCTTGGGCCTAGTTTGTGGGTGAGGTAACTGGAAAACTTCCTCTGCAACCTTGGAAACTCCTTTGCAACCTCCGGCCTAGTTCGTGGGTGAGGTAATTGGAAAACCTCCTTTGCAACCTTGGAAACTCCTCTACGACCTCGGCCGTAGTTCGTGGGTGAGGTAAGTGAAAGATGTAAAATTTCATTGTCACGACAGGGGGAAGGTAAAATTGATAGTTTTAATTGCTTGTTGTTTTTTAATGTTTATTTTTTATATTTATTATTTTTAATGTTTATTAATATTTTAATGTGATTTATTACCTTTCATTGAATCCAATAAGTCCACTACACCCCTTTGGGAAAGGATAAAACTAGGGACTTATTCTAGCAACACGGAGGCAAGGTAGCGAAAACTGGCGACATCAATACTTATGATCATCATCATCACCATCACTGCCATCTTGATAATCATGATAATCACCATCACCACCATCTTGATAATCATCATAATCACCATCACCACCATCTTGATCATCATCATCATCATGCTAATCATCATCATCATCATCATCATCATCATCATCATCAAGAACATCATCATCATCAAGAACATCATCATCATCATAAGCATTGTCATTGTCATCATTAAAGATTATCACCATTGTCATAAACAACACCATCGTCATTGTTGTCATCATCATCATCATCATAAACAACACCATCGACATCATAATCACATTAGTGATGATGATAATGATGTTGATAGCGAAATTATCATTATCTCCGTAGTCAGCAGGATTATCATGATCATTGTCTTTATGGCCATCATCATTAGTAGAACCTTTCTTGAAAAAAAATGTCATATGAGTGTAATATGGTGACCATTTCAAAGTTTGACACACATAGGATGCTTAATAAAGTCCACTATCAAGAAGACTTGAGACACACATAAGTAAGTAATAAGGTTAGATGTACTTCATTGTATAATACAATTTATTTCTTACAAATCTTTAAATAATGAAAATATGTAAAATTCAATTAATTACAACCTTGATCAATAGGAAAATGAATTGGAAATTGTTATTGTCTTATTATAATTTTTAAAATCTCTTCTAACATAGAAACCATTTATTTAAAATAATTAGGCTTATTCAATATATCCTAGAGTGGGTAGTTACAAATTATGGATTACATGTGTTAATTCACACATAAACGAAGATAGTACACGATGAACATAGTTCCTATGATATCTCTCCATATCATTTGTGTCATGGTTCTCATCTATACTAGTACATGTGAACATTTTTGCCACAACAAATCGTCAGCACTAGGATGAAAATTGTTATATTTTTATCAATTAGATAGTATTACCTTAGGATCTTATCTGAGAGAATAACACGCACAACAATAATCACAAGAGAGAAGAGACACAAAGAATTTTCCTCTGGGAAACCATAAAGGAGAAAACCATGCAACTTCCTGAGAGATAGAATGAGCACCAATAGCAAAAGTAAAACCTGAAAACATAAATATGATCTCTGACAGCTGATATCTCAATTGTGCCAGCGCTTCCTCTCTCACTCATGCGCCTTAGTTGAGTGAGTGAATGTAACAAATAGAGAGTCTCACTCTCTATTTATACTAGTTTCTGACTTGAAAATTACTTAGCAGGGCTAACATCTCTAGGAGAGTCTAATAACCCTAGTACCTCTCAACTGTGGGGACTCTCCCCTCAATCAACAAGGAGGGTTAACCTCAACTCAATTGTGGGGACTATTTACCCGACTTACAATGGAGGGTTAACCTCATTGACTTTACATGACTTTATTATATTAATGACTCTCCCGATAGGAACATCGGGGTATAATGAAATACAATATATAATATATACAAGTGAATACATTCTGAAGTTGCAAATACATCAACAATCCCTCTTAACTAGGAAGGTATTCTATTGACACAATTCATCAGCACAAGTCTTCTTCTCTAGATCATCATCAAAGTTGGATCATCATCATCACTGCTTCCGCTATCTCGATCAAATGGTGCTATCTCTCAATTCTACTCGTCACAAGAAGTTCTACAAAGACAACCCTTTTTCATGCTGGTTGTAGGCCTAGAATCCATGTATGTATTCATCTTCTTCAATACTTATATCTGAACCAGTTAGAAAGGCATGTCCAACACTTACATCTGACCATGGGAGGAACACATCCACCACCATGTCAGAAAGGAATGCCCAACACTCGCATCTGACCATGGGAGGAACACATCCACCACCATGTGAGAAAGTCCCAACACTCACATCCGACCATGGGAGGAACACATCCAAGAACCATGTCAAAAAGGCTCAGCACTTATATTCTCCAGCATGGTAGGACACACCTACTACCATCTGGGAAAAGGCTCTAGCACTTACATCCATTGGCATGGTAGGAAACACCTACTACCATCCATGGAAAGGCCCCAACACTTACATCTACTAGCATGGTAGGACACACCTACTACCATCTAGAGAAAGGCCCTGCACTTACATCCACCGGCATGGTAGGAAACACCTACTACCATATGTGGAAAGGATTTGCACTTGCATCCACCAACATGGTAGGACACACCTACTACCATCCGAGGAAAGGCTATGTAATTACATCCGTTGGCATGATAGAACACACCTAGTATCATCCAGGGAAAGGCTATTCACTTACATATGACCATGGGAGGAACCAATCCTACCACCATGTCAAAAATGCACACGGGCTCATCACTTCCCCTTGGAAGGAACCTCGATCTAGAGAACACCAAGCTTCTCTTCTGAAGTACTCAAGCTTCACTCTGACCATTTCTAGCATAGAATCACATCAGGATTGATTACGTCCAAGGATTACCTGCAAGCTTCACTAGGACCAATTAAATATGAGGAAAACCTATAGGACTTATTACATTTGAGAAAACTACGAGATTTTCCAGGATTTATACTCAGGAAACCTATATCATCGGCTATGCTAGGAATCCCTCTTTCAAGAGATATCGATCTGGATCACAAAATAGAGCTTCACTGATCCTCTCTGCATCATACAAAAATGCAAGTTAGATCAATAAAATCAAATAGTAGTTTTCAAAAGAAACATATTACCTCCCAAATATTCGAGCAAGTGGAAACATATTTTTCCTCGACTGTACTCAGTGCCATGTAGGACTGCTTCTTGCTAAACCAAGAGATCACACCTAATCTCATACTGAAGCAACACCCCGAAGTGCTCTTCCTATCAATGGCACTGCCTGTCCAATCCAAATCCACATAACCTTCTAGGTTAGTCTTCTGATTCACCTCATAGTTGAGCCCATAATCAATTTTACCCTTCAGGTACCTCAAAATATGCTTTGCAACGATTAGGTGAACATGTCTCAATGTGTTCACAACAAAGCAAATATTTAGTCTCATATCCATTAGATACACCAATCATCTGACTATACATCGTGGCATCAACCATCTCTGATGAAGCATCACTCAATAACTTCAGGTTCGATGCCATAGGTGTGGTCATGGCCTTACAGTTCATCATCCGAACCTCTTCAGGATCTCTACTGCATACTTCCCTTGTCCCAGGGAGATTCCATCCGCATTCTGCCACACCTCCATGCCTAGCAAGCTTCCTCTTCTTGCAAATTTAATGAGTTCCTCTTTTCCTGTCAGGAACAATTCATCGACATATAACATGAGCATCAAGGGTCTTCCTCCTTCAACCTTGAAGCAAAGGTTGGAATCTGCTTTACTCTCAGTAAATCATAGAGCCATCAGTAAGCTGTCCATCCTGTCGTACCATGTCGAACGTCAAGATCTTCTGCAGTCACTCCCTCTGAAGTGGAGCATCATACTCCCTCTGTATTTTGTACTTTATGTATCCTGTACTGGAGTGAAAAGTAGATTCCTCTGCTACTATTATTCTATGTATCCATCTAGGGTCACTAGATACCAAGATCCTCTATCTTGAAAATGTTCTTCTCACACCAATCTGTGAGATTTTCATTCTCTATAGGCTTTCATCTTCAACCTTGTAGCAAAGGTTAAGATCTTCATCACTCTAGGTGATCTTCAAGCTCCTCATGTATGTGTTATCCCATGGGTGTCTTCTAATATTGTACAAGGCCTTCTTTCATCTGCACACATGATTCTCCTTGTCATGTGTCTTATCTTCCAGTGGCTGCAAATGTATCTTCATAGTATATGCCTCTTTTCTATGAGAAGCCTTGTGTTACGAATCTTGCCTTGTATCCTACTGCATGCTGGATCTTGCCGATCCATATGGAAGATACTACGGACTTCCCTTTAGGTCTTGATACTGCATCCTAGACATCATTCTTCTTGAACTGGTACTCTCCTTCCCTTTCTTCTTCGCTACTTCTTCATAATTGGAAGGGTTTGCATCAATGATGTCGCTCAATAGTGTCACATAACTGCACCGTGTCTGAGACCTCTTCTTTCTTTAAAAGTATCGTCATATTATTCTTCATCTTGTATTATTTCTCGAACTATCGTCACTTGTTCTTCTGAACAAGTCTCGTCCTTCTTTTCTTGTAGGTGATTCTACACGATATTTCCTACAAGTCAAATGTATCAGTTGTATGGTTAGAAACATTTCATAAGGCATATTCATAATGGAAAATTCTTATGCATAAATATATGATCATGCAACTATTTTAGCCAATACAACATTCATCCATATCTCATGGAAACTATCTAGATGCCTTCCATCTCTACCATGACATCATTGAGATTGTGCACTAATCCAATATGACAACAAAGAGGTTTCATTCTAGATACGCAACAATGGAGAGTTGTATGAGCTAATTACCCATCACATGCATATTAGTAGTATACTGTCATTAATGCAAACATTCTATCATGCATAACACATCAACTGAATATAAACAAATGCATAACAAAATAATATCATGAAATGACAATTGAATACTTATCTTTATTCGTTTTGTGGATAGACTCCTTTTTGAGCCTTCAGCTTCATCATATTCTTCATTCATACAAACATCATTTCTTATCCAAAAGCTAATATGGATAAGAGGTTCTTCAAGAATTGAGTTCTTCATATTCCTCATCGCTTGAAGGATCTTCTTTGAATCGTGAGTGCTTGATCTTCAGTTTCTCCCATACTGGCATCCACGAGTAGCATAACAATATGTAAGGGAGAAGTGTTTTGAGAGTGACCCCCCACCCTCCTTTTATAGCTTTTTTGGGGTTTTAGGGTTTTAAGCCCTTGGTCTGGGCTTTAGCCCCCTTTTTGGGCTTTTAGCCCCTTTCGCCCTAATTTTAGCTCCTTTTAGGGTTTTAGCTCCTTTTTGGGGGCTTTAGCTCCTAGGAGAGTATTTTAGGCTCCTTTTTGGGGTTTTTAAGCCCTTTTCTTCATCCTTAAGCATTTTTGAGGGTGTGGGGGTCTAATGGAGGGTTGTGAAGTGGTTTCCCTGGGTGGTGTAGGTAATGGAGAGCTTAGTGAGGGATTTTTTGGGTTAACAGATTCCCCCCTGATGTGTGAGGGCAGGAGCTTATCGTATGTCCGACGGACATCATAGGATTTGCTGCGGTGAGGTGGTGCTTCCGGGGCTGGGGCATGGTGGCTTTTGGTTTTTGTATTAATATTGTTCCCATCAATGGGTGAGATACAAATAATGTGTGACATGTATATGGATGAGGCGGGCATCCCCATGCTCATGACAATGTCAAAAGAATAATTTGATCTATGCTCCAAAATACAAGAGCCGATCATATACAACTGATGGTACAATAATGGTTGCCTCAATGTGAGGCTGAATACAATACTGATCTGGTACATTGGACCCATGGCATTCTCATGGAATGATATATCTTCATGAATGACAGTTTGCTAGATCTGGAACGGTACATAGCTGTGTGGAATCGTTAATTGAGAGTCAGAGTCTCTGTGGTACAAGTATGCTGCATCAATCATAAAGGTATATCGAAGCATTGCTGGGGATTCTGAACACTATCTCCAACGCAACCTAGAAATCACAAGGGACATAACCTGTTTAGGTCCCTCGAATAGACTCATCAATGTGCTAGAGTCAGGTGACATCCGGGGTCTTCGACCAAGTACTGTGCGGACCAAACCCTGTATGAATCTCAACAGTGCGATGATGTAGTTGGAGTCGAGCACGTGAGAAACAACCATCCCGAGAGGCACTAAGGACTCCTCTCAAGTGGTCCAAGGAAC